>CAJPEX010001016.1:4865-70744 GCA_905338405.1 Notodromas monacha
CTCGCTCAGATATTTAAAGAGCAATTGGAAATTTTATAAGTTATGCACAAGTCCGAGGAAATCGCACTGTGCCGAACACTAAGTTGCAACTATGCCCGGCACAACTCGACGCGTCGAAAGCGGATCCCCAACTGTTCGACGGGGAGAATTGATCCAGATGAGGCCAACAGGTTTGGGTTGCTGGCGCTATTGGCGCTGAAACTCAGTTCGAAAATTTGCTGACGACGGCTGCCAAAAATGTAAAGGATGGATATGCATCTAAGCGAGTCATGAATTCTGGAGCTTGGAGTTTCCTTACACACATTGTACAGGGTGAATTATAAACAATATTGCAGAAGTAAAAGTCCGACGGAAATTGGTGGGAGGGGCGTTTTAAATTATTGGACTCATGTTGCAAGCAAAATTACGTTTGTTACGTGTGGATCACAAGGGGTTGACTCTTGGGAGAGGGGGGAGGGGGGGTTCCTCCTATTTTCTCATGGTGCAAGGAAATTGATGAGATAACATATACTCAGAATTATTCAAACGATGAACCAAGAAAAATCATAGTCTAATCCACTATTCCCATTGCCAAACGGAAGATTATTTATGAATGGGTCTTGTTCCTTTTGAAATTTCGAAAACGCTGTATCATAGCGCTTTTGCTGGGGAAAAATTAAGTTGTACTGCTGTATGGGCTCACTATTTTTGCAAATTTACTACGATTTTCAAAAATATACTTTGGGAATGCGTCAAAAAGAACAATTTTTTTAACCTTTATCCATTGTCTGCTCAGTGATGAGTTTGGAATATAAACCCGAAGTTTTGGATTTTAGTAAAAGACGAATCTTAAGAACATTTTTTCCTTAGATCAGCCGAAAAAAGTTGTTTATTACCAATAAATCCTGTTCACTGTCCAAAATGTTGATGGATGAATCCAGCCTAAACTTATGAAAATGCAAGCATAATTTCAGGAACACGTGGCCCTTCATGGAAGCAATTGTATCATAAGTCCATCACCTGGCGTTTGAATATAAATGTAATCTAGAAAATTAGCCTGCCTGAAAATATAAAAAAATGTCCGAAAAAGCTTCCCCCTTCGGATGGTGAACATTTTTCGTCCATACATATGAGTCTATGTCGTTCATGGCACTGAAGAGTGACAGATGTACATCACCAGCAACGATATCATAATCACTGTGGTTGTGCATCGGTTTTTTATTCTACTTATTCATGCGGACTTCATGCTTTAGGTTGTTTTGGTTTGTGTTCAATGCATCAATCCTGCTAACTTGAATCAACCTAGATGCGATGGCATTGTTCTTTCAGCTTGTGAGTAGCCCCAATGACCTAAGAGCCAGGTTTGATTCTGTGTATTGAATTATTATTTTTTTTTTTCAAGGGCAAATAAATAGCATCCATACTTGCATCGGCTTACATCAAATGTCCTTTCAAATCCAGATGTAGGGTATAATGAACAAGTTTATGGATTTGATTCAATAGAACGACAATTTTTCATTCAACTTCGATTTTTGTTTGAAGAGATAGTAATCTGTCACATGAACAGAAGGGCTGTTCACGTCTAAAAACAGGTTTTCGCTAAATTATCTTGACTTTTTCTTCACCGTCTAAAAATTTTTGGAATAACCTTCAAATTTAGCATGATCAACTAAAAATTGAAAATATTGGTGCTTTTCGTGCTGGCTAGAATACGGAACATGTCGGTCATACCTGGGAAATTATTACAATGACGACGTGCTGATATTTTAGATATTTTTATCACACATATTTAAAACTATTTCGATTAGATTTGTTTTCTTTACGTGTCCCTTAGGTGTACTCCAAATATCCGCTTTACTTTCGAGTCAATAACCAGAAGCAGAAAACTTGGAAATGCTGGGAGCAAATTATGAAATAATTACAGCTCTGCTAGAAATACTTCCGTCTCCATTCATTCGATGACTTCAACGCACAGTAAGAATAGGACGACATTTTGTACACCCGAAAAAGTTGCTGAGGTTTCCGATTTACGGTATTACCAATCAAACATTCCAGTGAAAAATGCGAGTGTGCGTGAATCCAATGTCTGCCCAGAATATTCATATGAGCGAGGAAGAACTCGACCCGCAGCGGAGTACGTATAGGTGTTCTCACCTTCTCTCCCCTCTCCAACTCAGATGATTGATGCCCAATTTATTGCTTTAGTAGCTAGAGACTGTCACGTGTTCCGTAGTTTCGCTTTGCGATGACGAGGGGAGAGAGAGAGAGAAAAAAAAGAAAAGCAGCTATTTCAGGACACCGGCGCTTGTTCCGACCGTGGAAAAAGGATGGAGCGGAAGCGGCGTCCGGTTTTCGCATCTCAGCACTTGCTGTGTTCCGCGCTTCTGACGAGTCCAGACTCTTCAGACTGACGATGAGAGCTTTTTGGGATTTGTTTGGGAAGAACAAATAGCTTTGATCTGACACAAACCGTTGGTTCTGCCTAAAACATTTACAGATCCCCAATCGAACATGCAAGAAAAAAATGAAGAAAACAAACGTTTCATCCTGAAGTAAATTTGGTTTGTGACCTAGAGCGGCAAATTGTCGGATTTTCATTAAATACCAATCAATGCTTAAAGTTCCTTATTATCTAATGATTTTTTCTAATTTAAATCCTGGTTTTTCCAATGGACCGTACCCAAAATGTTAGTCATTGAAGGCAAAAAAGAAACACATGTCCTTAAAATGTCCCCCTGAATGCTGCATTTCTCTTCAGGATTGACTGAAGATACAAGTCAGCGTTAAAATGTGGGAAAATGTTTTCCTTTCATCTACAGTGCAGTACTTGCAAAGCACTTCGACTTTGAAATGCATTCCTATATTCATGTTTATACCAATGCGGAGGAAGTTGCCCCCTCCGTTTCTAGTTTGAGAAAATTATTAAAAGAGACCTGATGATGATTCTTCCTTTCCTGCTTCAGTTACCTTTTTGCAAACGCCCCCAAAACATAATTTATGCATGAAATCATAAGTTTTTGAAAATGCAAACCCAAAATCTTTTACAGTGTGAGTTATAGTATGAAAAACTCACTCCACCCATGAATTTGAGGATTCCAGAAGAAAAAATTCCACATTTTCCTTTCCTGATGAAGAAAGACAGTTTTATGAATCCGAATATACACTACTGTGTATTATTCTTTGAAAGAAAAATGTAAAAAGAAGTGAAGTATTCCAGCGACTTAAATTCAAAGGTTCGACGAAAGAAAAACGCTGAGTTAATAAACCACTGCTTGCCACAGTTAGGATCTTCATTCATGAAAAAAAATAATAGCGATTGTTGACTCAGATAATTCTATATAGCCTGTAGGAGTACCAAGATAATTCAGCATACATTTTCCTCGCTCAGATATTTAAAGAGCAATTGGAAATTTTATAAGTTATGCACAAGTCCGAGGAAATCGCACTGTGCCGAACACTAAGTTGCAACTATGCCCGGCACAACTCGACGCGTCGAAAGCGGATCCCCAACTGTTCGACGGGGAGAATTGATCCAGATGAGGCCAACAGGTTTGGGTTGCTGGCGCTATTGGCGCTGAAACTCAGTTCGAAAATTTGCTGACGACGGCTGCCAAAAATGTAAAGGATGGATATGCATCTAAGCGAGTCATGAATTTTGGAGCTTGGAGTTTCCTTACACACATTGAACAGGGTGCATTATAAACAATATTGCAGAAGTAAAAGTCCGACGGAAATTGGTGGGAGGGGCGTTTTAAATTATTGGACTCATGTTGCAAACAAAATTGCGTTTGTTACGTGTGGATCACAAGGGGTTAACTCTTGAGAGAGGGGGGGGGGGGTTCCTCCTATTTTCTCATGGTGCAAGGAAATTGATGAAATAACATATACTCAGAATTATTCAAACGATGAACCAAGAAAAATCATAGTCTAGTCACTATTCCCATTGCCAAACGTAAGATTGTTTATGAATGGGTCTTGTTCCTTTTGAAATTTCGAAAACGCTGTATCATAGCGCTTTTGCTGGGAAAAAATTAAGTTGTACTGTATATATTCATGGGCTCACTATTTTTACAAATTTACTACGATTTTCAAAAATATACTTTGGGAATGCATCAAAGAGAAAATTTTTTTTACCTTTATCCATTGTCTGTTTATGTATAGTGATGAGTTTGGAATGAAACCCGAAGTTTTGGATTTCAGTAAAAGCCGAATCTCAGGAACATTATGTCCTTAGATCACCCGAAAAAAAATTGTTTTTTTAGCAAAAAATCCTTTTTACTGTCCAAAATTTTGATGGATGTATCCCGGCTAAACTTATAAAAAATGCAATCATAATTTCAGGAACACGTGGCCCTTCATGGAAGCAATTGTATCATCAGTCCATCACCTGACGTTTGAATATAAATGTAATCTAGAAAATTAGCCTGCCTGAAAATATTAAAAAAACGTCCGAAAAAAGCTTCCCCCTTCGAATGGTGAAAATCTTTCGCCAAAACATATGAGTTTACGTCATTCATGGCATTGAAGAGTGACAGATGTACATCACCAGCAACGATATCATAATCACTGTGGTTGTGCATCGGTTTTTTTTTATTTTTTATTCTGCTTATTCATGCGGACTTCATGCTTTAGGTTGTTTTTATTTGTGTTCAATGCATCAATACTGCTAACTTGAATCAACCTAGATGCGATGGCATTGTTGTTTCAGCTTGTGAGTAGCCTCAATGACCTAGGCTAGGAGCCAGGTTTGATTCTGTGCATTGAAAAAAATTATTCATTTTTTTCAAGGACAAATGAATAGCATCCATACTTGCATTGGCTTACATCAAATGTCCTTTCAAATACAGATGTAGGGTATAATGAGCAAGTTTATGGATTTAATTCAATTGAACGGCAATTTTTCATTTAACTTCAATTTTGTTTGAAGAGAGTAATCTGTCACATGAACAGAAGGGCTGTTCACGTATAAAAACAGGTTTTCGCTAAATTATCTTGACTTTTTCTTCACCGTCTAAAAAATTTTGGAATAAACTTCATATTTAGCATGATCAACCAAAAATTGAGAATATTGGTGCTTTTCGTGCTGGCTAGAATACGGAACATGTCGGTCATACCTAAGAAATTATTACTGTATAATGACGACGTGCTGATATTTTAGATATTTTTATCACACATATTTACAACTATTCCGGTTAGATTTGTTTTCTTTACATGTCCCTTGGGTGTACTCCAAATATCCGCTTTACTTTCTTGTCAATAACCAGAAGCAGAAATGCTGGCAGCAAATAATGAAATAATTACAGCTCTGCTAGAAATACTTCCGTCTCCATGCACTCGATGACTTCAACGCACAGTAAAAATAGAAAGTGCACCCGAAAAAGTTGCTGAGGTTTCCGATTTACGGTATTACCAATCAAAAATTCCAGCGAAAAATGCGAGAGTGCGTGAATCCAATGTCTGCCCAGAATATTCAGATGAGCGAGGAAGAACTCGACCCGCAGCGGAGTACGTATAGGTGTTCTCACCTCCTCTCCCCTCTCCAACTCAGATGATTGATGCCCAATTTATTGCTTTAGTAGCTAGAGACTGTCACGTGTTCCGTAGTTTCGCTTTGCGATGACGAGGGGAGAGAGAGAGAGAGAAAAAAAAAAGAAAAGCAGCTATTTCAGGACACCGGCGCTTGTTCCGACCGTGGAAAAAGGATGGAGCGGAAGCGGCGTCCGGTTTTCGCATCTCAGCACTTGCTGTGTTCCGCGCTTCTGACGAGTCCGTGACAAGAGGGGCCCCTTGTCCGTTTCGCTCTTTTCTGGTTTTGGTTCGGTGCTCTTTGCTCGCGTGTTTGCCTCAGAGAACGGGAATATGTTTTCGCGACAAACCAGGGAAGAGAGCGAGACAGACGGAGAAATAAATACTGTAGCAGGGGATGAGGGAGACGATGAGAGGTTAACTGAAATATCCCCAACTACTTCCGATTTCGTTCAACGGTTCAGGAAGCTTCAGGGGGAGAAGACTTTGCTCTATCATTTTTTTTCTGCACAGATTAGAACCGAAAGAGGGAATTTCAGCTAAAACGGCGTTCCAATGGTGTTTTTGTATACTTTTTTTTATATTTCGACTGCGAACTTATTGGACGCTGGCAAGGTTTACCGCGACAGCGAAAAGAAATGCGACTATAAATTTAATTTTCTTCGCAATAACTAAGAGCCCATTTCGAATTAAAATTTTTGAAAAAATTCACAAACATCTTTGAAATAAACTGAAATCTTATTGCTAACGCATCTAATCATGAAAAATATTGCTTACCACAAATTATCATCCCAGTACAGTATAGCCACATTATNCAGCGAAAAGAAATGCGACTATAAATTTAATTTTCTTCGCAATAACTAAGAGCCCATTTCGAATTAAAATTTTTGAAAAAATTCACAAACATCTTTGAAATAAACTGAAATCTTATTGCTAACGCATCTAATCATGAAAAATATTGCTTACCACAAATTATCATCCCAGTAGAGTATAGCCACACTATTTGAATGCCTTCACAACGATTTTTTTTTGCGCAACGAAGTTTTTTCCTGCCTTAATGTCTTCGTTTTAAAGAGATTTTATTGTATTGCTAATTTTCACTGCAAAATTGCACATTTTTTCAGCTAACTGTTTTCAAGCATTTTTTCTATCGTTAAAGGTTATACACAAACCTTCTCAGCCTTGATAAAAAATCCTTCGCAAACGTATCCTCGAATTTCTTCCGAATGTACTTTTAAAATACCCGGAATATTTGACTTGGTTCAAAATAAACTTTATAGAGCCTGGCTATTTTGTGGTATGAAATACAGTACCACATCTTAAACATTACATTTTTTAAGGTATACCCTTCAATTTGCCGCGATGAAAAAAAAACGGGTTGCCATGAAAAATAATTAAAGGCAACGGTCCAAAAATTCGAATATGTAATACGGTGCATAGCATTCAAGCATATATTGAAACAACTGTTTTAGGGATTTAATCGATGAGAAAGAAGCTGATCGAGTCGTAAATGCGACCAGTATTCACAATATCTTCGAAATTTTCGTTGATTAGCATTTTTCGATCTGATTACTCAGGAAAGACCAGGAAGTGAGTGGAACACGTCTTCTCCCCCATGCTGATTTCACTCAGCAGGCAACTTGACAAGACAAGCGTGCGCCAATTTCAGCCTTCTGTCGCAGCAGCAGCAGCAGTTTTAAACCCCCGTAGTGCAAAGAACTACTCGAGGCGAGACGAAGTGACACTCGAGACGCCGAGTTATTCCTTCACGCGTCACCCATTACTGAGAGCCATTTACTTCTATTGTGAATTGCTCGCAGAGATGTGTGTTTGTTTGATGGCTGTTTGCACAGGGGTTTTGTCGACAGTTTGTCCAGGTTGTCGCGTTGTTCTTGACAGCGAGGCGTCGACAGAAAAATTGACGTCAAGGCCAACGAGTATAGGGAACACTCGTGTTCTCCCCAGGAGACATCCGAATCCCTTTTTGTTGTTCCTGCGTTTTCTGACTTCCAAGATCTCTCAAAAATTGTTTGAAATTGAAAAAAGAATTGCAGATTATTTAAATAGAAAGCTTGGAGTTTCTTTAAATTTTTTTTTATATTTGCAATTTTGATCTAATTGGAATGAAACGGAAATACTGAACATACATTGCCAGCCTCATCATCATTGATTTTAAAGTTCATCGTTATTCCGCTTGCAAATTAAATCTTGTTCGTTCATTAAAGTTTCATTAAAATTTTTCTCCATCTTAGGACTACTCTAGTGGTTTTCGGTTTACGACATTCGTTAAAATTTTGCTATATTTGCTCAAAGACGAAGATTTACATCCAAAAATTTTTACTTCGCAGCCACGAATTTTTTGCGAAAAAGTTATTTCTGGAGATTTTTTTCTATAGAAAACACTTGCCTTAAACATTCCAAGTTTTGACCAATCTGTGGTGGCTTCCATTGAAAGTTTCGCAGAAAATAACTGCATATATACCCACCCTGAAAAAAGAGCAGCAAAAGCTTGACCAAATGGAAAGAGAAATTGAAGGATACATAAAAAGTGTTTCAAAAAGCTGAAATTTGTTCTATCATGAATCATTCATTTTAAAATCTCTATTACAATTTTCTCACTGGACTACGATTTTAATCTGCCAAACTGTACCTCTTACCATGTAGTTTTTTGTAATTTTATGACTATCAATATCAGGACTTTTGAAAATCCCTCTCATCTGAAGCCAAGGAAATAGCTTTTTTTCGAAACTGAGGCTGCACATGGAAAAAAGCATCGCGTTGATCAGAATCATTCATGAACACTCGTAAATAAAACATTTTATTACATCATTCCATTCGTTCGTACTTCACAAAAAGCACTCAAAATGCTCGTGGTATCTTCAGTCAACAATAAAATACAACGCATTTATTCGTTCGCACGTCGGCGAATGAACAAAAGCCCATCGTGAGCAACTTCATGCTCGCTAAAAAAAAATGTATTCTTCCCCTTCTTCCTGATTGTAAACGAAATGGCACCGAAGTCATTTGCTCCGGCGAAAACAATCGAAGGGAAGAACACTAAAACAAATCGTTGCTTTCACACAAAAATCAATGCCTTTGTTCAAAAATGAAAAAAAAACTTGCCGTCGGCTTCGTTTTTCGTAAAAAGGTCGAATTGTTGATGGAATCAGACAGGAATTAACTGTACGTTCTTTCGCGTTTGATAAATATTCCGAATGGCTTCATTTTCAAGACATTTCCGCGCATGTTTTATTTTCGCTTGAAACCTCAAACGTCTCATGAAAAAAGGATGTGGCAATTGCAGTGTTTTGCTCGTACCGTTTGTCAAGTGAACCATTAAATGTGTTATTAAGAAAATTATTCTGCCACAGAAATCGTGAAGATTATCTTAGCTGGTAGTAGAATAAAATATCCGAATAAAGGAAATGAGTTTACCATCGTCAGCTTCCTTATTTAGCAAAATTGCGAGAACCCACGTAGCATTAAGTCCAAAAAACTATCAACGATTTTCTCGCGGAATTTNTCTGTCGCGTTTTTGAATATTTTCCCTGCAAATTGTGCGATTTTGAAAAACTTCAATTATAAAGCCCGAACTGCAGCCATTCCTGACAATGCACTTCAGAGACGAACAACTAATCATTGAAATGGAAGTTCAACTCGGGAATCGTAACTAAAAATCCTTATGAGGCTCTTAAAGAGCATATAAATA
The DNA here is from genome assembly GCA_905338405.1 of Notodromas monacha. Classification (NCBI taxonomy): domain Eukaryota; kingdom Metazoa; phylum Arthropoda; class Ostracoda; order Podocopida; family Cyprididae; genus Notodromas; species Notodromas monacha. Next base: position 14,080 of record CAJPEX010001016.1, read on the forward strand.
AAAATTGCAAGCTTGCAAATAAGGTACTTTTTTTAGGTTGAAATGGGCATGACGTATAGGAAGAATGCGGCAGGAATTTCCGGCCCGCTAACAACCTGGCCCATAATTTTTGTTGGTCGTTTGTCACGAATTCTGATTTGTTTGTGCATTTCTTCTTGCTTGGTTGCGAAATAAAATACTGTACATTGACATGACTTGTAATAAATGTTGTTTTCTGACTCCACTGCCTTTGCGGCGGATTTCTTTCATAAATGACCGATTAATTCTCGAACAACAAATTACCAACTATCAAAAGATGAAAAGCAAAGCGAAATGAGGATTGAAATATCGAAAAAAATGAAATGTTTGCGAAAGCCCAACATACCGTTGAATCCTGAAGTAAATTGGGTAAACTAGGAGAATCTAGCATGAATATTACGAATAAATGCAACCTGGTCCCTTTAATCTAAAATATTCAAGCCTAGCCAAACAAACTGTAAACAGAACTCGCTCAATTGAACTAACTCAACCTAAATTCAATACAGTACTGTAATTGTATCAAGCAAGTATTTTGACACTTACTGTAAGATTATTTCTTCTTTTGAGCTTTCTCTTGTGAATGCGAATTATTCTGAGACTTTCTCGCTTCCTTTGCTTGAGTGATTGCATTTTCTAGCAGTATAAAGGATGAATATTCCATTAATCACTTTTAAAAACATTTAAAAACTATGAAAGAAAGAAGAAAATAAATCCTGTCTGCTAAACTTTTTGAAACTTGCTCAACATACGTTTGCGTTCTGATTTACCTTTCATAAAAATGATTCAAAATTGAAGGCCGACTTCGATTTCAAGTAAATAAGGGTCTTACCCGTGTAGAATACGACAACACTGGAACCGCCGAGTTGTTGTATTATGAAGAGCCCAATGCAGATGCCCAGGGGTCGCAAAACCCCTCGATGAAGGAACATTTTGGCGGCTTCCAGCTTCGATCTAAATGATGAAGAATTCTTCGCGTCATTGTCAACGTCGTTGCTTCCAATTACTGCCATTTCTCCGGATTCAGCTTGTTGACGCACTCGGATAATGTTATCTTCAATGTCCTGTGGAACGTTGTATATTTATGATATTCGTCAAATTGAGATTTTGTGGATGACGATCTGACGTTTGGAACTCAAGTTTGAGCTAACGCGAAAGCTAGACAAAACGTAGACGTCTTAATATAAAAGCATCCCGAGGATCCCGAAGTATTCGAAGTAAAGCAAAAGGAACAACGTTTTCGGTTTCTGGAGACTCGGGAAGCAGCATCAGTAGGAAGAAGAATACCATAGGAACCACGGCGCAAATCCTGGCTTGCCAATCCCATTCCAAACCTGATACAATTCAAGATTAAAAAAAAATATAAATAAATAATTTTCTTAATTAATTTTCACATTTGCCGCTGCTTCGACAAAATGCCAAATATTTAAACCAGAATTTTACATTCTCAGAGAATGATTCCGAAGTTCGAACAAGAAGACTTGCGATCAAGTTAAATTTGTGCGGAAAGAAGGTTACCTATAAAAACTGAAGATATAGTTTTTGAATGCAAAAATGATCGAATCGCATAGATTAACTCGTCAATTATATTTACGGTGTGCAACGCAGTTGAATTATCGATCTCAATATTGCTTGCGGTCGTTTTTCCAGCATATTTAGTGGGGATCGATTTTTAATGATTCATTTTGCCTCATTAACATTCTTTGAAAAGCAAAAGCGGCGAATAAACAACATGCGCAAGCGCAATAAGGTAGTCGAAACTTTTGCCAACTGCGTCTGAAGAATTCTTGAAAATTTATTTGATTATTTTACACATCTTCAAAGTTTTATTTTGAAATTCAGCTTCAATTTCTTTTTTTGTGGCACGATCTGTTTTATCATTTACTGATTGAAAACGTTTCAAAGATCTGTGAAAATCTTTTTTTCTTAAATCGCATGATTGCCTAGATAATCACGAAACAGTGAATTTTTACTAAGGGAACGTTCAAAAGAGTACCTTATTTCGTACTTTTTATTACCATGGTACTTTTTATTAGCGCTCATGTGGGTCTCTCATGAATTTTGAAATGCGATTCCAGCGATTTTTCATACCCCGAAAAAGAAAAGAATTTTTCGGAAAATTCGACACATTTCAGATATATTGTGCCGACAATACCTTATTCCTTCATTAAAGTATATTAATGAAAAATTCGATAAAGTATACAGGTAGACTCTACAACAATTTTCTATGCACACGACTTTTTCTTGGTTCCGTAAGGTTTTCGTCCGATGTCATGGGGTTCTCTACAATGACATTCTTTCTACAAGGAATTTTTCAGGTACCTTGAATTTCGTTGTAGAAGGTTCAACTGTAAAACTCAACTGTTACATATAATTAAAACCTACTTCAAAACCTTGCAGAATTCATGCTTCAAAACCCACATGAATGCTGCTCGACGCGAATTTTGCGGGAAGTTATTCCGGCTTTAGAGACTGGTTATGCTATTTTTTTTTAGATATGTAATAATTAAAAATGCATTGGTGGTATAATTTTTCTTCGAAATAGTTTTTTTTAACACAGAAAACCACCTATGCGATTTTTCATGCTGCACAATTAATTCACCTGCGCCGAGTCCATACGCCAGCAGAATTCCGGCGGTTACCATGAGTTGTGGGAACGAGGCAAGGGCGCCGCGGATCCGGGGCTCGGCTACTTCGCAGACGTAAGTAGGGGCCGAGGGGGCGAGGACGCCGATGGCGGCACCGCAGACGACTCGACCGACTAATATCGCCCACACACTCCATGCAAAACCGATGAGGGCCCAAGAGGCGGCGAACGGAATGGCGGCGAGTTTCATGGCGCCCACAGAACCGAACCTGTGCTGCAGGTAACCCGCCACCAGGCTGCCCACCAGTGCTCCGACTGGCAGCAAACTTCCTGCAAAAATCATGCAAAAAGAAAGCTTTTAATTTACGTACGTCTGCACTGAACTAACTTTTGTATTTGATTAAAAAGCGAGGTAATGTGTACGCCTTGAGAAAACGTCGGTTTCAAGAATTTTCCCACAAAATTCTATAATGAGAAAATGCCCCGGAATAAAATGATTCAAAAAAATAATAGCAAGGGACAAAGTTGGATTAATATAGTATCGCCCGGTATTGCTTGAACATTTATTGAATGAAATTTTTAAAAACTTCTGGGCTAATTTATTTCACTGTACTCGATATGTTTTCTTCCTCGTGATTGGTTTTTGATGGGCAATGATATTTATGGCAATGTCAAGCTTGTTTTTTCTCTCTAACTTGTTGGCCCTGTACAAAGTTTTCTCGCATATTATGCATCTGTTGAATTGTCTCAGCAAACTTTAACCATCCATCGTTTTCTCTTTTCTCTCATTTTTTGCTTGTCATTTTCTTCCTCTCGAATTTTCTAGCCCCGAATAAATCGAGACATCCGTATCGACATTACGCCATCATGTTGCCAATTTGATGAAACGAAACTTTACTTTTGCACAAAAACAACTCTTTGTTTTTTTAGTGATGTACTTTATTAATATATCTGGGATCAGCTTCTCGCCGATTTAAACTTTTGTATGCGTGTGTTCTCCTTTTATAGCGCAAAAAAAGTGCAGAAAAACAAAATTTTCTGGCAATGATAGTTTTGATTTGTGATGCTACTACAGTACTGTGTTTGCAAATACAAATGGAAAATATTTTTTGACCAATTGCAATGCTTTCAAATCCTTTCAAATCAAATGTTCCTTCAAATGTTGCAGGTGGAATTCACCACACTCAAGCTTGCTGCACATTGACTCACGGCACCCTAACCTGCTGCTGCTGCAAGTGGCCACAGCCTGAAGTGACCATATTCACATGTTGCTGCTGCAACAAGTTGATTTTCTCAGTGCTGCAATAATTTCTCACTGCAGTCACAACTTACAGCAGCTATAAGTTGCTGCTGTTGCAATTTTCTGTATAGTTGATAATTCTGACAATTCTTTATGGCTTGGTCATCTCATCCAAATTTTTTAGATGTTTCTTAAAACTCTCTCAAAACAAGAATATTGCCCCAATAATCGGAATTGTGTGAAACAACTTTTACTACGTCTATGTACATACAGTACTTTTCTACACTTACTGACAGTTTTTGAAATTTATTTTTCGATTTTCTGGGATTTAGAGATTTTTAAATATATTTATGTTTGATCATATGAGATAAAATAATCCTATATTCTTCAGAAAATTATCAACATTACTGAACCAGAATACAGTACGGTATATTTCAACACAAAAATATTTTTATAATGGACCGGGGAATGCGGAAGAGTGATCATCTTGTGTTTTCGCCAATCTGCAAGCGACACCTATTTTCAGTTATATTAATTTTTTTAAATGTGACACTCTTTATAGTCATAGGACACGCTGTCTGCGACACCAGTCCATATAGAGCTTAATAAAGCTTATTAATTCCTGCATTTCGATGATTTCTCGTCGAAAAAAATACAAAAATATTTTTTCGAACAACTAAAATCATGTTGCAGTCGATCAAGCGTTACAGGAAAAGTTTTTGAAACTTTTCGGCGTTCAAAAAAATTGCGGTGCTTCAACTGATCTTCACGAAGTAAAGAATTTTTCGAGGATGAATGAAATTACCAATCCACGCTTCCTCCTGCTCGGTTGGCATGAAATCGGTCGCATTGGGCTTCTTCAAAGAAATCAAAGCAAGAGACGAATACGCATTCGCTGTTCCGATGCTGAGATGCCCAAGAGTAGCGCACAGCCCACAAAACACCTGCAAAGAAGCAAAACCCCCCCAACAACAACAAAATATGAATAATCATGAACTACTTCATGCCTTGTTTGCTCTTTCTTTCAGACAATGAACTTCTTCTGTTGTGCACCTTTTTTAGGCAACAAGGTCAACATCATTCTACAGTATATAGCGGACCATTCCAAAACGAGCCGCGTTTTAACTGCGGGTTCCGTTTGACTTTTAACAAGCAACTGGATGCCATAGGACTTCCTTCCTGGATTTATTTTCGCAGTCTTCCGGATTATCCCGGAACTAGAATAAAAGCCTCTGTATTCAAGAAGTTCGAGCAGCCACTGCTAACGAGTCAGACTATTATCTGACCTCTCTCGATTTCCGTGTCTGTGCCTGTTTCCGAGAATTGGACCAAGTAACGATTGATCAAAATGAATAAGCAAGCCACGATAAGTGCCAGGAAAATTGTTTGCAATTGTTTGCAATCATCTCACTTGCACACTGAATTATGGCGTTACGCAAATCATAACGAAATACGCAAAATATGATTTCCGCGTTATTTCTGAAATTGCGTCACGTCGCTTCGTGATGTACAACAAAAAAATAATTTTGCAATAAATGATGAGCGGATGTCAGCAGTATGAGATAAGTGCATTATTACGGGGTAGTTCTACTGATCTCATTAAACTCGCTCGGCATTGTAATAGATTATCTGATTCAGTTGTTATCCTTTGCAGAAGATCAGGTCCTCCTGTCACGTATAAGGTATAACACAGGAAAGTGAACGTTTGAACCAAGAAATAAAAACAGATACATTTTTTCTGGAAAATAATCATTGTATTATTATTCCGAAACAAATTAACTGATGTTATTAGCACTTAGCAGACAAATTCAATTAAAAAACGGCAGTTATTCTACCGCCACGAAATTTACCGTCTTCTTATTAAGCAGGAGAAAGAAATTGCCCTGAAAAATTCTCAAAGGTGCCACTATATATTTATAATTCATTAAATTATTTGTACAAACGTTTGTTAAATGGCTGACGGCTCGCAAATAATTCAAAAGCTGTAAAAAAATATGAATTCTGCAAAAATGTTCAAGACTGCTGGTGATTTGACAAAACGCAAAGTTTCGTATGTTTTATAAGTCCGCCAATGTCATACCAAGGCAAATACAACAGGATGCAAAACGTCCCTTTGAAAATATTTTACAAAATTCAATTCGGCAAATTGAAAAAAGGCAGATGAACCTGAAACCGATCATGAGATACAAATGTTAAAAATTGATCGAAAATTTCTGGTCTACTCTGTATACTATTTCCTGCACGAAGAAAGTCCGCTGTTACTGTGATTAAAATATAATTTTTTTCATTTGCTGAGTAACTAACGCAGAAATCGCGGTACTTTTTTATTGAAGTAAACAAATTGTCGTTATTTTTACTCCTATAATCATGAAAAATTGATGGTGTAAAAATTGAAGTCAAATTTATGCTAAGAACTAGATATTCATCGTATTTCGCCATCATTTCCTCTGTCAATCTCCTGGAATAAAAATCCCCACAATAACGTTTACAATGCGTCCTTCACTGTTTTTTACATATTAAAATAAGTACACGTACGCTGCCTACTGTAGTTTCTCCGGTCATTCGGGTTTCATTACTGTAAAATGACTTGATTGTTTCATCTCATTAATATGGGAACATTTCTAGCTCTTTTTAATTTCAGACTTCAAGATAATTAAAACGTTTGAGTAGATCAGAAGCAAAAACTACCGTAATATTGCTGCAAACTATAAATAGCCGTCATACTCATAGACGCACCCTGATAAATTTATAGAGCCACTTAAACTTAAGTGCTACGTGATCCTGTACTTGAGTAAACAGAGAATGGGTATTTCAAGCGAGCATGGGAAGCTTAAAAGAACCCAATGGCTTTTCCGACCGCATCCCAATAAATATTATCATGCCTCGCGGCTGTCAATAAGAAGTCCCATAAATGCCGTAATTCCCCTTATAGAACATCTTGTTCGTGACACTAGTCACAAATGTTCAAAACGTGAATGATGTTGAGACAGCAAACGTTAAGCACGAACTTTCTATTCAAATGTTGGACAGCACACACGCGGGGAAAAAAAATGAATATGTGGAGGGTTGCGTGGTTCAATCGCGATGTCCTTCCGACTCGTGGGCGTGATCTGGACAATCGCTTCCGACGTGGCAAGTGGAACAAAGCCACGGATTGTCAAGATGCAACACCAGATAAGTCTCAAATGTTTCCATTGCCTTTTTGTTTTTCTTTCTTTCTTATATCTGCTGAAGGGAATCGTGCTGAAGCTGACATTGAGTTGAGGGCACATATATTTATTATAGAGCAATTAGTAAATGCGTTTTCGTTTTCGGGTTTCAGGTAGGAAGAAGGTTTTGAACCGAACCTTTTGTCCCTTTAAAAGCCTGATTTAGGTTCTGCTGTCATTTTCGAAAGGCGAAAATGCCGGAACATGTTCCACAGTCGGTCGTCAATATAGGATAATCACTTTTCCACCGAGTCATTCGGACCTTGAAAATGCTTTACTAATCAGCATTGAATTATCCGGCAGTTAAATATGATTCAAATATGCACACGAATAAATTTTACTGCTTGTAAAGTCATACAAAAAATTGTATTAAAGGTAAATATGTTCAACGTTGGATAATACCAAGAGAGACATGCATCCGAAATTGAGACAAACGAATTGAATAATGAAATGTGTTGAATAATATCTAAAAAAGTTCGATTTTATGGAGAAAATGAGCGTAATGCAAAAGAAGTGACTGTTGATAACCAACTAAGATGCCAATGTCATTCAGTCGCTGATTTCTGAAGGCTTATTTGTACAATGTCTTCTACAAAAACTAAAAAGTTATTGACCATTCCACAGCTAGTTAGTTATAGGTTCACTCTTTAAGACACGTAAATAACTTTGCGAAAAGCCAACCTTTAATTTTTTTTCCACACCGCACACAACCCTGATACAATTCGAAAAACAATAAAAATACAATATCGCCAAATTGCAGTCCATCATGCTATTTTTTTTATCATCTCTCGGGGGCAACTTGATTTGGTCTGACCACATGATTAAGAGTTTAAAATTTCGATAGTGTGGCTCTCAGCATTTGTGCTTAAGGGGATAACAAATCTTATTCACGCCTTGGTGTATTGTGGGTTGGACTGATTCCGCCTCGAAAAAGTCAAGTTCAAATCAAAAGTTCTTGAATTGACAAAACATCAGAACATCATTGCATTATGGCATTCCTCCTCTATAAAGGAGGTTTTGGTGGTAATAGCCGAACTCTTTGGAATGTTTTGAACGTGGAGAAATCACATAATAATCTTGAGTGGACCAGCTTGTGTTTGCCACATTTGATTTCATTAATAAAATTACTGCTTCGAGCATTCTAGACAAGGTTTAAATTGACTACAGAACTCTAATTATACAAATTTCAGAAAAAAATGAGGAGAACCGGAAAATCCAAGCTTCATACTTGTTACTTGTGAGTTAATTCACGTGCATGAATGTGTCCTTGTCCAAGTGTGTAAAAAACTACAAAAGAAACGACATGATCCTATTAGGCTAGTCATTATGAATTCTCAACAGAACAAAAATCTTCTACAAACCAGAAATATTTCTCTCTGCAACAGAAAATTTTTCGCGTTGAGGTAAAGTTCTTTCAATGTACTGTATTGCCATTAAGATCAAAATAATGTAACAGCCCTCGTAAGATCTATTTATTTTGGAAAGAAAGGACTTCGCAATGATCTTTAATTGCTTTTTTATTTCATTGGTTGCTGGTCGAATATAATGTAAGTACTGTATACAGTATAACAGAACCGAACTATTAAATGCCTTTAAAAAATAATACTGTACTGTATAACGAACTAAAATTTTGCATTTCATCAAGGTGAAAATCTTGTCAAATTCTGGAGTAATATTCAATTCTTGCAAGTTGAAATCGTGCAAAACATTACTTTGCAGTCATCTTCCGACGTTTTTTTTTTTATTAGAAGATTACGTAGTTACATGAACAATGGCTCCGAAGCTTTGATTCAATCCGAACTGGAACTGTATTACTTATAAAACGATTAAAAAAAAGGATTTGGATGATTGATTCCTTTTGCCTTATCGATTAACACACCAGAATCAGCCGCAGATAGTAACCTTTGGAATGATCCAGTGAGTCTCAAATAAGCTCGGAATAAGCGAGTCTCGTCCATTGTTTACCCCGATCTTGAACTTCAGACGACGCTCTTTTTTCTGTGACTGTCAAAAAAACAAAAAACGACCGTGAAAAACGAAGCCGTCAAGGAGAAAGGCTAAAAGACGCTGTCTGGTTAGAATAATGGCCATCAATTGATCCAAAATCACCCGGATGATTACACAAACTCGGATCAAAATCTGCTTTTGATCGATTGATCTGATGTTTTACAGGAAAGTTGAATTACTTTTCAGAGAATGCGGAAAGAAACGTTGAAAGAGTTTGGGTGAGGAGTGGGTAAAAAGAAGTGCCCTCAGGGTGTGCGACTGGTTTCCCGCGGGCAGGTCAGTGGTCTTCACGTGTTGCGTAACAAGGGCAGTGAGTAGATTGAAGCGTATACCCGCTCCTCTATTTAGTCTCGGGTGTTGGTACAAATGCCACTCAATAAAAAAAGGCTTAATTTTTACCGACCCTTAATTAATCTCCTGTTGCAACCTGCGATCGGTTTATTTTATAGGATTCGCACCGCAATGACTTGCAGATAGTGACCTTCACTCCACATAATTGCGCAAGACTTCGATTTCAAACCCAACAATTCACCCGCAAACCAACCGTGAAAATGTGCAGTGAGCAACCTGCTAACCACCATTTCGAAAAAAAATTATCTTTCTAATCAAGATAAACTGCTAACGAATGAATTCAATGTCTGCTTATTTTACTCGTGCAAAGCCACCGTTTTTATCTGTATATTGCCCAATATTTTTCCGCCTCGCTGCGTTTTTTTTTTCAGCAATCGGTCCACTTTTGCGTTAACATGGGAAAAACGGGAAAAAAACTTAGAAAATTAGATAACACGTCGATCAAAAAAATAGTTACGCGTCAACGACTTGAAAATTGAAAATCCGAAGAAGCAAGGGCGCAGTTGGAAAAACGCCCTTCTCATGAGAAACGTTTCAGGGTTCTTCGATGATTAACCGCAGGTGGAATCATTTTCTTGGCAAGGGAATACAACTTTTGAATAGAACAGATTCATTTCATTTTTTCTCACTCAAATAACACGCTCGAATGTGTGAAGCCAGTGGATAAACTCGATTCCATGTGCTGGTCAACGTTTTTCATTGCCTGCCCCCTGGCCAGCACTGGCATTGGCAAATTCAAGGATGCCAGCACCACGTCTTATCACATTTTGAACGCCGTATCCCAGTGTTACCTTACTTCAAAACAACTTTTCGTTGACACTCCCAATACGTACATTGAAGTTTCAAACGACGCCGCAGTTCCCATCGAATAAAAGGACACATTCTTAGGAGCGTCCGATTTTCAATCACGTTTCTCATGGACAAATTTACGTGGTGTCATTGAAGAACTTTCCGGCGAGAAGAGCGATTTTTTCCGAGTTGAATGCAAGAATTTCCGGAAAAGAAAATTGAAATTTTCTGATTTGCTTGTCAATTTATACGACCTGCTGGAAGAATGCCTATAAACTTTCAGATTCTCGGATTTACTAAAGGAGTCAGTGACGGGATACAATTTTTCTGATGCTAGTGTTGTTTTATCAGATTATTTGTAAAACATTTGCTCTTCTAGAAGTCGTGTTGGTTTCTGGGAGATTGACATAATTTTTATCATCGAATATTTTTTTTAACCTTCATCATCATTTTCGCTGAGTCAGTTTGAACTAAATAAAGGACAAGGAGTTGAAAGGGCTCCTAATTACTGTACTGAAAGAAAAAATGTTTTCCCACCAAACTCACAATTTATAAATACAGTACCGGTATATGTATGAAGTTGTCGTTGTGCTGTCAAACATTTGAAATGATTGAAAACAGCAGAGATCGAAGCAACATGAAATTATGAAAGCGCCGACGTAATGAAAAATAATAAGCTCGTAATCTCTGGTTAATTTATGCTTTAATGTTGCGGAATGCGAAAAATAGTCAAGATTTGCGCAGGTCAGCACTGAAGTTTCCGACAATCCCTAAGTAAGGGTTTATTATTCATCTCACTAATTTAACCGTGGCATGAGGTTTCGAACTAAGAAACTGGGATTCTCGAAAACATCCTGTTTCCAAGGCAATGGAATTTCGAAACTCTTGAAGAATCTCTCGAAAATTTCTGAATAATCTCGAAGCTTTCTATTCTTTCCATGAAAACATTTCAAGTCATATTCGAGGACATATTCAAGTCAAAGGAAAATTACCGTGGATTTTGTAACGCAAATTAGAATATTCGTAAATTATATATATTTTTTAATCTAACGAATGAGAAATGGTAATGCTTCTGGATACGAAATAATTTGTCTCCGAACGATGCTAAGTTGGTCAAATTACATCACCGCGTGCATGAATATGAAAACCGAATGACATAATCAATCGAAACGACTTCTGTTCATACGGGACCCGCAGTGATACTCGGGCACTCATGAATATCAAATTGAGGCCCTATTAAAGACGTCTCGTGTCCTGAATATTGTGAAAGATTTTCCTCCAGAGATATCCGTTGCAGAGCAAGAAAACACACGCAAAACAATATCGTTTATTTTGAAAATTCACCCAGAACTCAAATTTAAGCACTTCAAATGAACGAAGAAACGCTCTTGCAGCGGAATTTTAAAAATTTCCTTCCGAACTTCTGGCATTTCAATTCAAACTTCGGCGATGAAACGGTCGAAATGATGGATGTTTCAAAAGGCATTTTACTTCTCAAAGAACAAAGGAGATACCTTGAACAAAATATTACGCTTACGTAACTTGACATCGAACGGCATTCTGTTTATCCTCTCATTAATACTCTCGAAACCTGCTTCTTATAGGATGATTGATCCACAAGAGAATATTTTTACATCCGCGGTTACCCTCGTGAGACTCATCTAGGAATCTATTATATTGCCAGGCATAACTCCTGTATTTTTTTTCTGTATAAAAGAAAAAATATGGGCTCATCCAGCAAGACTTGGTATCCAGTGGTCAACCACCTCGTACAAGAGCCACTGATGATGTCGGACAAGCTCTTTGTGATGCTAGAAGCCTTCGAATATAATAATACCCTGAAGCAGGAAGGTAATGTTGTGGATGTCGCTCGAAATTGTGAAGCATTGCGTTTGATTGTATGTTTAAGCTCGCAGGAAGACCTGTATTGAAAAATATATTGATGCGACTGTGAGGGTGGTTAAACCCTCGAAGATCATCAATCAGGTCAATATTCGGTCATTTTTCCACGCTGTGATCAGATGGAATGCATTGAGTATTTGATCATCTGATACTGCATCGAACCATGCGAACTTTTCATTCGCGAAAATCTGTGGTATAAAAAGGATTTATGTTTCTGGGCGAGGATCAGCCGATTGTTTTTTGTTTTCTTTGCTGAAATATGTTCTTCAATTCTCTATATTCGAAAGCATCTTCTCCTATCGTACACAAAAGGTTTTTGTTTCAATGCTTCTAAAATTTTCTGTCAAAAGGGATTTAAACGAAATTCCGGACCTGACATTCCGCATATAAACAAAATAAAGGAAATGGCAATCAGATACTGTGCCAAATAATTACACAAGAGTGGTTATACGTGCTTGATGAAATTTTCTGTCAAAAGGGATTTAAACGAAATTCCGGACCTGACATTCCGCATATAAACAAAATAAAGGAAATGGCAATCAGATACTGTGCCAAATAATTACACAAGAGTGGTTATACGTGCTTGATGCTTCAACATAAATGTTGATACAGTAACTGCAATCCAGCGTTAAAATAAACCTATTTACAGTATAGCATTTCAATAGAAGTAGCTGGTTTTTTTTAAAGAGAAAATACGGTTCTTTTTTCCGTCAGGTCGCGTGGAACTGGGATAAGAAAGCTTCGCCCTGCCACAATTATAATAGTCAACATTCTTTTGGAATCCTGACCATTATAATTGGAATATACCGCAATTGTGATAAAAAATATAAGTACTTGAACTAGGACCACTCAACCCTTGCATCATAGAATAAATCTCCACTCTTCGTTGGAGCAATTTTTTGGATGTCAATGTCATGCTTTTGACACAAAAAAGTCGGGCATGATTCTCAAGAGGATTGTGTCAACTTCATTTGACGCATTTTCAACGTTATATACAGAGCCAGTAATGTAGCTTTTATCTTCAACCTAGCAGGATTTTCAACGTCACTTCTATTCGCTTTTTTTGTATGCCAATCTAAGTTCACATGTGCACGATTGCAAAATTGCGAAGTCAAAGTTGGATCATGAAATTGCATTAGTGATCTCTCAAATTCAAACCACCCGGAAAAAAACTGATTTTTCCTAGATCAGCAGGAAATTATAAGTTTACGCGCATTAAAAAATTAGGTGCCCTCGAAAAATTAATATTTTCCAAGCCCATATCGACGCCTTAATCCACTCTAAAACGAAATTTTGAGTCGAAATGTTGAGATAATATGGAACAGAGAAACTTCTCAATATTCAATCAAGACAGAATCCGTTTTGATTTAATTCAATCCGGCTCCAAATAAAGAAAGGAAATGCATCGATTGAGTGTCAACAGGTCAGTGGATAACATCTGCATGAGAAAAAAATACAGTTTTCTTCACACTTCGCTCATAATGATTGGGTCAACGCTTACTATTATATTTTTCACTTGCACGGATGTGTCTACTTAAAAAAAAAACTCTGCCTTCACTACAGCAAAAGACAAGGCTTTTTTCTGTAGTGAAGGGTTTGCTTCAATTGAAGTTAATTGTTCCACATCACTGTTATTCGGCAGCAATCAAATGACCTCAGGTGAACGAGAATTAACCTGCAGTCACTATATCTGCTCAAGATAACCTTAGGGGTGGCAATCATCATTTTCGAGCAACCTTCAAAACGCTAGCGCGGGACTACAGTTAAAAAAAGTAAAAATTAAAAACAAGAAGAAGAGGCAAGTGCCACTGGATGACCGGAATATAAATTGGAGTTTATAATCGGCGCTTTTCGTTCAAAGCGGAACAGGATGTTCCGGAGCCCATCCATCCCAGAGCAGCGCCGGAAGCGAGATGCTGATCACTTCCGCGTCAGCCTACAGTATTTCAACCATCTACGTGTTGCTCTCTATATACTCTTGCCCCTAAGGTTCATAGAGAAATTTCCTCAACGCCACAACAACAGAAAAGAATACCCGAGTTCTCAAAACTTGATAAAAGAGGTTCGCTCTTAAATCTTCGAGGGCCAGAATATAATGTTTCCTTTTAATAATTTAGTGTCAAAGATTCCCTCTAAATTGTATAATAAATTAAATGTTATCTGTGGACAGGCTGAACACCTTGTGCTTGAATTTGTGCTCAGTAATTGTCTTGTGTTGTGATTTCTGTCTTCCTTAGAAAGAAGGACGGCAATGCATTATTCACGCCTTTGTATCCACTGCTAAGTATTGTATTTCCTTTTAATGCCTATATAGTGAATCATTTTTTGACAGGCATGAATGTGTTGAATGGATTTGTATGGGGAGGGGGTGGAAAAGTTTTGTGAACCTTGTGAACTCTGAAAAGTAGCAAATAAAGCTTTTACATCACTGAATAAATCAACCACAGAAAGGGCTTCATAAAAAATGAAATAAAAACCTTTAAGAACCTCTCGATTTTAAATGTCAACGTGTTCCACTCATTATTTTAGTGCTCTGAAGTTGTTGGACCCTGTCAACCTTGCCCTGAATGCACGAAAGCACCGAAAAAAACCTTATAAAAAAGCTTCCATTAAGATTATGCAAGTGAGTTGAGTTGGGAGAAATGATTGCTGTAGTTATAATTTTGCTCGTGAATAGTTTTTTGTTTTCGCTGTTGAAAGAGAAAGGTCTTTAAATTGGATTTTCATTTCGCTACACAGTACGTATACCGTTCTCCAAAGACACCACTATAGCAGTCGATGGGTTGACATCCTCATTTAAATAGATAATCACGCCAAGCCTGTTGCGCTTTTGCGAAGGATGCATGTTCAAAATTGATTTTAAATTCCCGGTTGAGGGACACTATCCCCCAGTTTTCGAATATCAAACAGAAAAACGGTCCAACGAAGGAAATACTCGTGTGTGACCGTTAGATTTCTCGCGTGTCTTCGCAAACGGTACCAAGGCAAAGCAGATGATACAGAGTAGAACGTGAACTTTGACCGGGTTGAGAATGAATTATTGAGGCAAAAGTCATTTTGGAGTAGAACCCGTTAATGCAAGACAATGCATCATTAGTGACTATATACCGCCGACCTTTTGGAGGAATCAAAAAATTATAATTGATTGGAGAAAATTGCGAGAATCTAGGCCACATCGAGAATTCTAGCAAAAGCGGAAGTACAGGTCATCAGAGATGACTTTCTGTCTCACTGTAATGATGGCCTGATTTTTGTTCAGCACATTATTTACTTTTCTATGAGTCATAGATTCTGAGATACACTTGAACTCATTAGTTGGTCAAACCCAAAACAAGTTTTCTCTAGCGAATATAAGATGACAGTTTCTTCACCTCGCAATCGTCGAGAAACTCTATTCTAATCTTCAGGTGAGGGGGAAAATTGGACTAAATTGTAAAGAAAAGGAAGCCATAAATCACCTAGTATTGCGAAAAAACTGGAGTTTCTCGCTTTGAGTGGGATAAGTAGCCAGCTGAGGTTTTCTCATATTTGCATTTCACAAGGTCAGTTCTCATTATTCAAATCATGCCATGTTTTAAGCCTATCGTCATCGGTAGAAAATTATTCCTTTCCACTATATGACGCGATAGTCTTGCAATTTGAAGATGTCTCGATTTTTTAAACGCAAAATTTAAGAAGTGGGAGTCTTATTTTATAAATGTTGAAATTTATTGCGCATCACCGGATCATCTCATAAGCCGGCATATTTTCAAAGAAAACCTTTCAATCTAATTGGATGCTAATTTCTCTGGGTTTTATTTCAAAAGTGGGAGTCTTATTTTATAAATGTTGAAATTTATTGCGCATCACCGGATCATCTCATAAGCCGGCATATTTTCAAAGAAAACCTTTCAATCTAATTGGATGCTAATTTCTCTGGGTTTTATTTCAACGCAAATGCAAGAGCTAGTTGATTTTAAAATGAACCTAGATTTCCATAAGCCTCAAATTCAGGAAATTAGTTTGTCTCACATTCGTTAAAATATGCTATTATTTTTTCAGCTTGCTGACATTTTTATTACTAAATTTTTTATTTCTACTATTGGGAAGGGAAGCAAGTGTACACATTTACAACAGTTGTGCAATTTTACTTTTCGGGATGTGCTTTCGTTTTTTTCAGTTTTCATATACAGCTTATTTCACGATTTAGGACCATGTTTGGATGAATTTGGGTGAGGGAGGGAGTGTGTTTGGATGCTGGAACATTTCTTGAACCTTGCGAACACTGAAAAGCAGAAAATAAATCTCGTTTATCAATAAATCAATCCAGCATATGGGGCATTTTTTTTCTTTCCTTGCAACTAATTACAAGCATGAGTACGGAAATTTCAAGTGAGTTTGGGGAAACCCAACGCAAGTTTAGGTAGCTGTTCTATCTTCTGGTCCAAACACTTCCTCGTGCCCCCGTTTCTCTGGGACGCCTTTCGAGAATTTCGCAACGTATTCATTCATGCTTCTCGAGTTTCGGCCAAGAGGCTTTCGTCACCTCTCTACAGACAAGTGGTCGCCTTTTCTTTTTGTTTTCCTCACAAAATCCAGACGGAAAATACGACTCTTATTGTGCTGATTGTTTACTTCGTCTCCAGGAAAACGTGTCATAAACGCGAGGACTTGCAGCGATGCGTCAGCTTCGGAAAGGGTCGCGAACTCGCAATAAACGCCCAAGATTGGAATCCAGTTTTTTAAAGCGAAAAAGTCTTGTTCCTTTTTGGCATGTCATGGCGGGATGATTTTCGAGCGTGTCAAATTGTCACCAACATGATGCTTTTTTAAAGGAGAAACCCGTGTCTGAAGAAGGACGATTTGTTTTATTTACGTAAATTATGTTTGATGCTATTATAAAGGTCATGAAGTTTTCTTTTGGTTTGATGCATGGAGAGAAAACGATTTTTGCGAGTGTAAATTTCATCATTTGCTGATAATTTTTGAATCCCCACAGGTTGGAATGGAACTGCAGTTCAAAAGACACCTGATCAGTGGAAGGAAATACGGTTGAACGACTGTCCCTTAATTGCTTTTTGAGTTTAATTGATTGTATCTTATTTTGATGTCCATTTAATTATGGGTCATTTAAGTTCAAGTGGTTCTCAAAAGTTTATAATGGCATTTTTTGGTTTGTCACTTCTCTCTTCCCAGAAGCCACCTTCTTCTAAAAACAGAGGCCGTTTTTTGTGTTTCTCATGAAAGAGTGAGAATATGGACCGAAATTTTTGTTTTTCTGCTTGGCGAAAAATTTATGATTGAAAGATTGAACAGCTTTCCGTGGATTTAATTTTTTTTATAATTGTGTTACTTAGCCACTGATACAGTTTTCACGTTTCTTACGCTTGCGGATACAACAGAACTTCTTCGAAGCTTATATCCTCTATATATTCTGTGAGGCAAGACAAGAAGCTGCTTTTTGCAATGGATCAAGTTTTTTTTATCGAAACGTAGCTTTGATTAGGAAATTCATGAGAATCTGACCTTACTTGGATCAGCTGTGGGAGATAAAGAGAAGTGACGAAGGAAGATAGCGATGAGAATCATTTAGTGTGATTGAGGTTACATAATCTGTTGACGTTATGCTTCGTCAATGTCAATTTTCCGTTTAATTTCCAAGTTTACACAGCCAACTCGTCAGGGCCACGGAAAAAATACGAAGCATGGAGACAAATTGAAATAAAATAAAACTAGAATAAAAAAATTATAATGGTCCGAATTCTGAGCCCTGATCAACGAAAATGCCCAATATTAAAATCTTCAGTCTTATTTTCGAAATTCAATATCAACGTCATTTCATAACGGTGTGTGATTAAATCCGTTTGCTAAAAATCATAAGGGATCCGCTGAGTGAATCTCAAGGTTGAAAAAAACTGCTTTCTGTCAAGATTTAAGCTAACCTCGAAATGAGCATGGAAGCAGCAATCAATTACCTCTTTGCCGTTAGGAATTTCCTCGGCGCCAACTTCCAATGAGTTTTATATTCACGAAGTTGCAAGTACAGTACATAACCACGTCAAAAAATATGTTTGATTCTTTTTCAAGATTTCGGGGAAGGCAATATTGAAATTTGAAGTGCAGCCGCACATAAAAACGAACGAATTTTTTTTTTTAGAATCTTCACAAGATTCGTCATCCTAAAGGAACATCCTCATTGACGTAATTGAAATCATTCAACTTTATTTTGCATAACCAATCGTAAGGACAATTCAAATGTGATACCCAAAAAACAAATTGCTTGGTTGGCTGTTCAGTGGTGCTATTAAACATTTCTCCGAGCCTCATTGAAACTTTTATGTACGAGTAAAATCATAAATGTGGCTCCTTTTTTTCAATTCCAAAAGTGATCTCGGCGAAGATTTACGTTGCATACTTGGGGAAAGAAAGAATCTGAATTGAAACTTTTCCCTAAATTTCATAAATATGAGGATACCATGTAAGTTGATCATATTTGAGAAAAAAAGTCTTCCGAATGATGGACTCACCTGAAAGGCTATAGATCCCTTGAGCCGTTGATTGATGCCATCTTCAACTGCGACAGCATTTTTCTTACTCGACTTGAGCTCGTCGTCACCAGCGTAAGCCTCGTTTTCAATGCCTTTGGCCATGACGTCGGTTTTCGCGACACTTGCCACGAAAAATAATGACTGCTTTCAGCACAACTTGATGCCCCAGTTTGGCCAACCCGTACTCGCCAAAACAAAAAAATGACCAACTGAGGAGATTTTTTGTTTTATTTTTTCCCCTTATTTTATTGTTCAACTGGATGAATGAGCGAGTGTAGGGTTCCAATGAACGACCGAACCCAAGGAGCGTATTATGGCGACTGAGCTCCTGAACGGTCTGTGAATGAGGCGCCGATCCGTTTTGATCGCCGAGAGGCGGATAAATGCCTCTGGTGTCCTGTACATACACGCTTCGCGCCTTTTCTCTGTTTACGATTCAGACACGATGGACCACGATTCCCGACACTGAAAAAGAGTCCATTTATTCGTCACTCCAGACCAAACGTGTAACTCTTCATAAAAAATAATTGATAAATGACACAAGAACACAACAATATTAATTTAGTACTGTACTAAAAACTTGTTTCTCGACAACGCGTGATCAGGCGATGAAAAAGTATAGCACAATACAGTGCTGCGAGAGAAGGTTGGCAAAAAGCCATTGAACACAAGAACACAACAATATTAATTTAGTACTGTACTAAAAACTTGTTTCTCGACAACGCGTGATCAGGCGATGAAAAAGTATAGCACAATACAGTGCTGCGAGAGAAGGTTGGCAAAAAGCCATTGCGACCGAATGCGACTCTTCCTCTTTATGACTTCGCCGATGCCGATCGATTGGTCCGTCACAAAGTACGGTAGAATTTAGATTATACAGACTAAATGATTATAAATTTTGATAAGAAATAATCCAATTTAACGGATAATCGAATTTAGTATCGAAAATTTTGTCAAAAAAATTAACGACGACCTCTCCCTTATTATATTAGAAACTTGAGCGTGGTTGTGTACTTCAAAGAGATACTTTTACGTGTAGCTTTGTATTATTATTTGAATGGTCATAGTTAGTTTCATAATTTTTTATAAAATTCACAGTTGATCACAATTTTACAGTTCATTTCTTTGATTTTAGAAATGCAACTCTACATCTGCGCTTCAAAACAGACTTCAATAGAAACTTGGATTTTCACGGTACTCATAACACTTTTATATACATGTCACGCGATGTTTACAGGCTGATTGAAAAGAAGAGAACGAAAATCAATAGATTTATCACCCTTACTATTGACATTTACACATGCTATCTTGACAAGTTAACGTGATTGGAATTTCTGATCACAACTAAAATTCAGCGCTTTGATGAAGATTCCAACAGATTTTTTGAATGAAAAATCTGATCTTGGATTATCTTCGCAAGAGACTAATCCTGTAAAATAATACAGAGGAAAAAGCGTGAAAGTATTATTTTGCCCAAGTCTCTGCCATTTATTTAAAAAAATTAACAAAACCTTGTCTTTATATACATGACAGTGAGACGTCTTCTTTCCCATTGATCTTGGGTAAAACTTGAGCGTTTCTGTGGAATTATTTTCTAAAATTTTTTAGGGACAAGAATTTCTTTGATTAAAAATATTCTGCACATATTTATTCTATATTCTTACACAAAATAATCTTACACATTTCTCATTGATAAGACGGAAAATTCGCTCAGTAAATTTACTCCAAGACATACTCAATTGAGATATACATATATATAGCATTATTGTATAGCCTTATTGAAATTATTGCCAAACATGAGGTTTCAGATCTGAAACGCGTTTTAATGGAAATATGTGACGTGAAGTTGTGAGTGATGCGGAAAATGCCAAACTCGAAACTCTTTTTTTTCATAAATGAAAAATAGCAACGGCTTCACCGCAGTATTTCCCCACAACGCTATAAATCTTGAAATCGTGTCGAGAGCAAATTTGTCTAGCTCTTCACTTCTTTCACACGCGTTTGGTGACACAAGAAAAAGAGAGAGAAAATGTAAGGCACTTCCTCGGAAAATGATGCTGGTGTTTTTCCCAGCGACTGCCTAGTTTGCTTCCCTTTCTATCCCCGAGTGAAAGATATATTTTGAAAAGCGCTCCTCAATCACGTAATGACGGGATTCGACTGGCTAAATCAACCTCAGCCCCAGAGTGTTGATACTTCCTTCATGTGAAAATCTGCAGCTTTTTCGCACAAAAATTCACTTTATTCACAAATCTTTAAATGAGCTTCTTGATTTAAATAATGACTTGAATTTGCTTACTGTCTTAGTTTCACTCATTTGAAAATGCTGTCAACAGCTGAGTATCAGGGATAATAAGCTGACAATGAAGCATTTAATGATTTTCTTACTGCTTGAAAGTGAAATTGTTTTCTTTACTATTCGTTTGTATGATTGTATTTCTAATTTTCTATCTTTACCGCAAATATGTTCATGTATTTTTTTCAACCCATGAATTTTTTTGTTTAGGAACATATTCGAAAATAATAAGAAATGAGGTGAAGTTGCAGAATATTTTTAATCAAAGAAATTCTTGTCCCTAAAAAATTTTAGAAAATAATTCCACAGAAACGCTCAAGTTTTACCCAAGGCTCGAATATACAGTACTTCATCTAATCATTCTAATGTTCCTCAAATGATCATGTGCAAGGTTCAGTTGCACCGGAACCTCATGTGGTAAGTTTTCTTGTATCTATGCTCGATTGGATTACTGGATATTCGAAATAATCATGGACTATATTTTTGCAATATCACGATAAGGAAACATCACCATGAGCACAAGAACACGAAACTGCCGCATCAAAAATTCACAGACGTTAAATTTTATGTCGAAGAAATATCGTTTCCCTTCACTTGAAAGAAAGTTCAACTTCCCATCTTTCTTTGAATTGTTTTACTACTTTCTGAGTGAGAAAAACAACGAAAAATCTTACGCCCTTTCTTCAGTTTCCCTTTTCAAAATATCTAACAAATACGTACAATATTAAAATCCTGAATCGTGACTTTTCGCCAGCCTTACACAAATTCCCAGCTTAGTGTCAGGAAAAATACCTGTAGTATTATAGCAAAAAAACATTTCCCCTTTGAATCGTGACTTCGCAATGCTTCAAATATAAAAATATTGAAGAAGAACCGAGGTGTTTTGAAACCTAATCACAAAACTATTTAAAAACTGCAATCCGGAAATACGGATCGGGAAGCAATATTCGTGAAGATCGTGACTTCATTCGTGCGTGTTTGCGTCACAAGTACAATTTTCGTTCACTTCACAGCCATAAATTAGTTCTGGGAGGCATGTTTTTTTTACAGACCCATTATACGCATGCCAACCAAGAAACCAAAAGAATGTTCATCGCAGTTTATGATGGAAATCCAGCTCAGTGGAAAGTTTTTCTCAAAAGACTAACTTGCCGAAACCAGAAAAAAAAAACTTGGAATTTTTCCATCATTGCACATCGGGATCCGCAATTCACTTCCGACTCCGGATTATATTCATTACATTCATTATATTCATTATTTGCGATTAAATTCATTACATAATCGTTCTTCAATTGAAAGAGGATCCAAAATGAACAAATCTCTTCCGCTATGATACACGTGAAGAAACTCACGTGTCCCGTCACGAGAGCAGACGCTTATCTAAAAACAAGATATTCTGAAAAGAATTCATCGAAGACACTGAAAACTTCCGCCTTTAACGTGGGAACATTTTACTTTTAAGTTGTTGTCCGAGTGCCTCCAATTTTTTTGCGATCATCGTCGCCGCAGTTTCGTGAGCACTTTCTGATGGATCCGGATGCTCAATCATCCACCGAAATTTTAGTTTTTTTTTCGGCTTGGGCCATAAATTATTTGGCATAATGCTCTTGATGTTGCCAAATAGTCCATGACGTCTTAGACGCGCGCAAAGAAAGTGCTTCTGGGAAATCAATAATTAGAGCAAAAATAAAATTTTAAAAATCATTATATTTTCTAATACTTTATGCTTCGGGTCAGGAATAATTATTGGCAATAATTTCCCAATTACAGGTGGTGCCCTGCAATTTGACCCTAATCCATTGCTGGATTATATATGGTCAAGGTGTGAAGCTGTTGAATTGCAAAGCAACGTCAAAATGTCTTCTCCATAATATTTGAAATTTTTGTGCCTCTCTGTGGGTAGGATTGCAAGGCAGAGGACAAATTGCAAGTTGACCTCCCTGCAAATTGGACTGTTGAATTGCGGGATGGGCAAATTGTGGGGTGGTTAAATTGCAGGGTACCACCTGTCTGACAATTTATATGTTCGAAGTCCCTAATGGTATCGTAGTTGAACAGGTGATCCACAATTACAATACGAAAATGAATGACATAAAATGATGGTTACCAATGACCGGGATGACCGTAGTCGATTTTAGATGAGTCATTAACAGAGCAACTGAGCACCATTTACAAAAACCAGCGCTTTTAAAAGCAGACCCAGGATTTAATGAACGTTTTACACTTGAAGATGCGATCTGTACAAGACAAGAACTGGTTGTGCAAGAAATATATGAGGCGGTCGGTTGGTTTTATTTTGTGTGCATTTTCCAAACTCCAACTGGCATGCCTGTCCAAGAGAACCACAGTGAATTACGTTTGACCTCCCGGCGCTTGTTTCCCACGTAATTGGGTTCCCTGTGAAGCAGCTTCATTGACTCTGAACTGAGGGGTGCTGGTTTCCAAGGTGCGGAAAACCACCGGGACCACGGAAGGATTTGCATATTTCTGAAGACATCAAAATAAAGTGAATCGCACAGTTACCAACAAAATGATCTCTTCTCGAGGCAGAAAAATAAGAGGCGTGTCCCACATTTTATATTTGAGTGAATTATGCATCACTTGAGGCCCATAAATCATGAGTTTTTGATGTTGCAAGCGATTTGATTCTTTTCTCCCATTTCCGGGAATATTAGGCTCCAGGAAAAACCTTCCAGTTTGATTCCAGCGTTTGTGGAAAATTCCATTTAAAGAATTATGAGAAGGAAAAAATGTATCTTTCTTCACGACCGCATGCATCCATGGATTCACAGGAAGCAACCCATAAAGTCGGCTCGGGTCAGCTTCTGAGAAAGCGTCGCATATTTACAAAATCCTGCCAGTCGGAAACTGAATCTCAATTAAGGGAATTATCCCGTTTCCGAGCAATAAAAAGGAAAACGGAGTGCGGGTCGAACTAAATGAGCTGCACGATCGGTTGAAGAAATCCCTCGCGGATCGAAGTTCAAGGACTCGGCACTATTGTGGGATGCTCAGCATTTCATTGCTACCTGCAAGCGTTCAAAAGACAATTGTATATTGCTTGTCAAAAATATGATTACAAGAATAGAGTAAACATTTTCTAACGTTTTTTTTTTTTTTCTTTTCTGCTGCTTCCTTCACGCCGCGCGAGCACGCGATAATTTCCACCTTTGCCTCCTTCATTATTGACTCCTGGCGGAAATTATTGTTCGTGTTTGCTCTCCCAACACCGTCAATTCAAGGTGTATTGACGGCTTCAAGAATTTAGTCATTTGGAATAAACGCGGATGTGAATGCAAC
Organism: Notodromas monacha; assembly: GCA_905338405.1. Taxonomy (NCBI): domain Eukaryota; kingdom Metazoa; phylum Arthropoda; class Ostracoda; order Podocopida; family Cyprididae; genus Notodromas; species Notodromas monacha. The sequence continues at coordinate 38,303 of CAJPEX010001016.1, forward strand.
ACGCATTTCACTTCGAGGATATTAAAATATGATGACGTTTGATAGCCCATTTGAGTCTGAGATCCTTGGTATTTATTGCGGAAATTTTCCATCCCGGGTTTTCCCTTTCCCAACAATAAGCCAGTTAATCGTGCTTTGTTTGAAATCCTGGTTACAATACCAATCATCTCCCGATGGCGAAACATTTCGTGAAGATGAATTCTCTGAATTTTGAAACACTAGTTTTACGCGACTTGAGAGGGGATGAACTTTGATTTTTCAGCCATTCAAAAACAGAAAAGAGAGATTATGACGATGTTGGGCGCACGACCACTTTCCTATAGAGACTCAGAACATACAGTATATTGAAACTTCTACTGTACGACATGTCAAACCGAAATTTATAATAGAATTCCACGAAACAATGAATCTTCGAGCTTGAAGCATTGAAAAGACACCCGATAAATTTAATTTACATTTTTTTCTTTCAATTAGTCTCGCAAGCAATTTTATGACCATAATTCCAATCTTCGAAAAATGAACTCAGAGGAAATATTCACGCGTTCTGAAATTTGTATACGGCTTGTAAGCTTTCTATATTTACGACGGTTCAGGTCCCACTTCTTAGGTATCGTCAGTATACAATAAAACGATATATCTTTAGAAATTACAGCGATGTTGATCGTCTGAATGGGTGCAGACATTTTTGGACTGCCCAACAAACCAGTACTTCATTCGGCAATGGATGCGACTGAAAGTCGTCGTCGATCATAAGACGGCTTCCAAATAAGCGCAGAAAAATACATCCGAAAAATATTTTAAATTGCATAAGCAAAAGATTTGTGAAGAAACAACCAGTCTTAACTTTAAAAGTAGGAAGTTTCCCGTCATTACAGCGTGCAAGTGCACCATTTCCATGGGAACGACCCGAAACATTCCGTGGGCCCACTCGAACTTGAAGGTCATGGAAAAGCGGAAACCACACCAGACATGCTGAACAACGAAGTGAGGATGCACAATTGTATCTTTCGAAAGATATTTACTAGTTTAAACCGGGTATATCATAATCACAGCGAAGACAGTAAGTGTACAGTATATATTCTATATGCGAAGGTCGGGTGATGGGAGAAAAGTTTCTGGACAAATAGTACCATAGCAAAAAATTACCCAGTTTAGTAAATTGATTTTCCAGATTTCGAGTTCTGCATTCAATTCTTCGAATATTCATTGCGAACATTGCAAGTTAGTCAGGGAGACCTTTTAAAAAATTTATGCATGCTTTAAACACGAGCTAAGTTAGACAATGATTACATTCTGTAAAACAGCTGATGATTGAGTGAGATTTAATGCATCGTATTATTAAAACGCTAATAAATATGAATAAGGGATGCATGTTCAAATAAAAAAGAAAAGGTCATCTCAAAATTATGCTAAGCTTCCGGAAAAATAAGTTTCCAGTAAGACGAGGCTCCATTTTCAAAATACAGTAAATAAAGAATTAATTATTGTAACGTGGATTATTCCTGATTAAAATATTCGCAAATCACTATACATTATTTAACCCCTGCATTCAAAGATGAATTTACTTCATTTTATTCACATTAATCACGCAATGTTCAATGTAAGTTCAAGCATCTTATGTTTTGGGCATTTATCTTATTGCATATGTTTCCCTCGGTGCTTTTTGCAATGAAGGCTTCCATCTGAATGTTTTTCCCCGAACTAGAAATATTCAGATAGTTGAACGCGAGATTCATTTGGGTTCAAAGTACTTCAGATTATTTGCTGACGAAGCATTGTACCACCAGACAATATCCTGCGATATGTTTGCAGAAGTTCGAAGAACCTCTCATTCGCTCTTCTTATCAAATTGAATGTGCTTTATTACACAACAGCAATATGGTTGCTGGGTGAGCTCTGATGTTAATTGGACGATGCAGGGCCTCTTTAATGAATAAATTGTTGTTCCATTACGCAATCGAGAATCTTAAATCTTACAGAAATCCACCGAAACCTCCATCAAAACAGCTTATCTAGAACGAACATTTCTGTTCTCTATCGAAGCTCAACCTTTGTAGTCTGATATTCAAAAAGTTCGTCGTCGACAAGACACGTCATTATTGTTTATGCTTTTGAAAGGAATTCTAATCGGGCTTTACGTAACTAGCCTTCAAAGAGGGAACTATTCAAAACAAAACATTGGGTTTGTTGAGTGTGTATTCAGTTCTCGTTACTTGAACTTGAAAAATTGATGTGTCAATCGAAGTTCGAGACGAGTCATCGGGTGGAGTCAAACGGAGTGCTGTATTGCTGAACGGAAGTGCGTCACAGCAAGAAACTTGAGCTGTCGTCTATTAATGCCTGTTGCTGCGCCGCTTATATAATCAAACTTCAAAAGAATTTCAAAAAAGAGATTCGAAATTGAGTGAAACCACAAAAATCACAATTATTTCAACGCAGATTCGTATGAAATGAAATTATGAAAGGTACGTCGAGTCCAAAGGATGAAATTGATCTCCAAGAGCAACTTTGAAGTGTACGAGTATTAAGGTGCATCTCAGGGAAGAACTACTGTCATTTTTTATATTTTTAAAGATTTTTTGAAATCGTTATCCCCTGGCTAAGTCTAACATTTGAACCGATTTTTAAAACACATGAGCACGTACATTCATTCTGGAACAATTTCAAACCTTTTGCTTTAAACATGCGTCTGAAACCTTGCATATAGATCAATTTAACGCTTTTCTTTATCTATTATGCCTAACATTGATATCATCTCGTTAATTTATTTTGAAGATGAAGATCTCATGGGATGATACAGTGCTAAGATTCAATCATTCCGTCAGTTTTCAAACAACAACAAAAATCGGTCTTATCCTTGAAAAATCGAAAAAAGGATTGAATCTATATTTTGTTCATTGCTGAATATACTGTATTCTTTAATTTCTGAAAGTTTGCGTCTGAACTGCACTCAACTTTGCAATGATTGCTCTTATTTAGCATTTCTTATACAGAAGTAAAATTCATAAAATACCCGAGACACAAGAGACAGATATTTTCACCACTTTCCAATCGACCCTGAAATCAAACTTCATACAGAGGCAGCCTTTCTCTTCATTTGTACAGCATTCGTTTTTTTTCTGATCATCAATAGTAAGTGATTCTGTCGATTGGACCGAGTCGTGGAAATTCGCACTTTCATGCGCATATCGAACACGATCTTTCGCCGATTGTATTTTCTCCTCAGGCAAGAACGTGACGAGCTGTACTCATATACGTGGTAAGATCTGATCCGAAAGTGCAACAACTATTACTAAGCTGCCAATAGCCTCGAGGCGTTCTATTAAGCATAAAAAATTATGAAAAATGCTGGGTGTGATTTTCTTGATCTTCATTATGTCAGCTACGTGAAATCTATAGTTCTCGCATTCTCTGCAGTTGATCTTCGAAACGTTGACGCGTTCGGTTCGTATGATGTAAATTAGCCAATACTTGTGACATCCGTTAACGGTAACGAACCCGATCGAAATTTTCATCGTTTCGAATTATTACGTGAGAAGAATTTACTCATTAAGTTTCGAGCAAACAAATTCTTCCGATGTCTGATACGACTCCTATACTGGAGTAAATTTTCTTCGAAAGTTCATCAAACCTTTTCAAGACACAATATACGGGACTGACATTTTTATTTCAGGGCTGTTTAGAATAACCTATCGTATTTGAGAATAAGTTGTTCTCGATTTATTGTAATTAAAAATATAGCATCAGCACACAACTTACGTGGGCAAGTTTTTGGGTTGTGAGTTTCCCAAAGATTTTGATTAGACACGTTTGACATATATCCAGCTAATCTCAGAAATTTGATTATACAGTATGTAAAAAAGCATAAATCGCGTCGGGAAAAAAAATGAATCGCTCAGGCTAACTCAGTGATTCCAAGTATTTTTATCCTTGACCAACAGATAATTGTTACTGACACTCTATTTTTCAGGACCTTTATCAGAAAAATCCCTAAAAAAACGATTTGATGTTTTTAATTTAAAATTGTCGAGTCACTCATCAGCAACAGCTGAAAGACGTAAAACCGAATCCTTGAGCGACTTTTAAAAATTCTGAATTTTTTCGAGCAACATACAATAAGTCGCATTCACTTTTCTCGCGTAGAACCCTTTGCGCCGCAGATGTCTGCTTCACAAATTACTTTTTATCACATTTTTTGACAAAATGGTAAATGGGTAGTCTATATACTTTAAATGCAAAATTAATATGTACAATATCATAATGTTTGAAATTACTGCGATGAGGCTGACAAGTAGGCATTTCTTTTTAAACGACGCATTTGATCAAGTACAGTAATGTACCACATGTCTTTGGAATAATAAGGCATACGACCTGATTTTTTAAGCATAACATTTGAATAAAAATGTATCCCCATTCAAGACACTCACCCCAATTTTTTTTAGACGGAAAATTGAAATACTGTATTCTGAAAATTAAATGAATCAGATTAAAATTTTGGAGAAATGTTAAGTTGACTGTTGAATTTCTTCATTTGCCTTTTTTTAAACTTTTGGTAGAAACTAGAAACTGGTAGGAAGATCCGTTTTAGAATGAAGGAAGAGGTGTACCAAAGCTTTGAATATGTCTACAAATGTCATACCCGTCTATGACGGGTCTCTATTTTCTTCTTTAAAGTAAAAAAAAAAGAGCGCCTGTATCGAATAAATACATATACGTTTCTGTTGGAGTATTGTGTGAAATGAAGAAATAAAATATTCAAAATCCCGGTTCCATTCTCCTTTATTTCGGATCCAGACGCGGAAAACGCCACAAATGTCACATCGAAAAAAAAAACGAAAGGAGAAGAAACCCCGCTGCAAAAAAACCCCAGAATTCTGGGAAATAACGTACAGCTGTAAAGACTCGGGGCGCCAAAATAACCTCGAATTCGTTTTCCATCTAAGATAATACCCGATCGTCGAGAGGTCAAAATACTTCCTAGGCATCCACGCGACACCGATCAAATAATGGCACACCAAAAAAGTGAAAAACTCCAGCCGATCCATGGTATGTCTAGCAAGTGTCTACACGGGGCCGCCCTTTTTTGCCACATTCAACACCGATTCTCAGCCAATCGAATTACTCCCCTCTTTTCTTCAAAATTTCGCCAGCAGCGAAAATAAAGATAACAAGAACGACTAGCCATGCGCAAACAGCGAGACACGTAAAGTTCTGCTTTCCATGAAAAACGAAAAAAATTATGAGTTTCGAGAATACTTGGCGAGGTCTTATTGGGCCTCGATCGGTTTCGAGTCTGTATCACACATAACGAACCGCACCTTGACAACCTGATATATAAAATTTCCGGGTTTCCTTCGCCATTCTTCCAAAGATTTCTTTGCTGCTGCAAGTGCGCTGACACGACCGAGACATCACGACTGCAGAGAACTTCAAAGAACCCGTTCTTTGCTAATTTTTTTTCTTGTTTTGCGAAGATCTTCGCCACGAAAACAAAAGAGAACAATTTTTTTCTCGACATCGGAGACACCATCAGTCGACACCCACTCATCGCCGCCCTATGAATCACAAAGATGCCAGTAATCTCATTCATTATCCATTTGCTCTCCAAACACGCCATTGTTTTCCATCGAGATCGTTTATAAACGAAGAGCTTAGCTGAACCACGCAAAAAAAAAAGATTTAGCGACATTTATCAGCGCATTCAGAGGGAGCATCGAACAGCGACCGATCAGAAATATCAAATCAAGAGATCTTCACTGCTCAATATCCTAGTTGGCATTTTTGGAAAGGGCACTTCCAAATTTTTCAGATATTTTTCCGATTGACCCCCAGAATTTCAATGGCAGTTGAAGCAACAACGCGTACATTCCGAACATTTTTATTTAATTTTGAAAGCTAAAAAAGTTGTTCACAAGATTTTCAGTAGAAAAAGTAAAAGCTGCTTCTTTTTATTTATTTTTGTGAATGGAATTCAGTATTTACCCACGCAGCGCGAATGATACACAAATTCCGAATCTATTTAGATGCTGAGACACACTGAATATTACCCAGAACATTTTGAATTTGAATGAAACAAAGGCATTCAAGATTAACACGTTGATTCTATAATTTTGGCATGAATATATTATTCCACGCGGAGTCCCAGTGAAGAAGATATTGAGAGCCTTTGCTTCACAACAGTCGGTTATTGGTCGCTTTCCGTCTAGATTTTTTTTTTTCAGAAAGCATCGAAATAGACAAACATGAATGATCTTCATCAATAAGTGTAGATTTTCAAAGTGCCCTTTCCAAAAAAAAGCTTCATTGTAGCGATGCAACAGCGATCTTAGGAAACACCGGTGACAACAGGTTTCGCAGCGACGTTAGTGAGCCCGGCGAGGGCTTGTTTTTTTGTCAATTTCTCGGTCTTGGGTGCCTTGGGTCTCGGGGCCCGGGGTTTCTTCTTCTTGCCGTCAACTTGCGGCACGACAGCATCGCCCAAATAGGCGGGTTTCAGGTCCGGCACCGACTTGATATCACACCGGTCGAGGCTGGAAATGGGATCCAGCAGGGTCGAGATGTCTGTCGCCAGGCGCGGGATCTTGGGTTCCGGGTCGGGGCTCAGTCCTGAAGTGGGTGCTGGCGAGAAGTCGCGGGAAGTGTCGACATCGTCGTCGTCGTTGCAGCCCTTGGAGCTGGTCGGGCTCAGCACGGAAGAATTGTGGCACTCGTGCTTCTTCCATTTCGTCCGTCTGTTTTGGAACCAGATCTTCACCTGGAAAAATAGCAATTCAATAAAATTATTCATGAGCAAGACAAAATAATTCGGCATCAACTCCTGAATCCAAGTTGGAAAGTACTGTATAATCGTCAACAAAAAACGGCTTCGCGATTTTTTTTTTCACTCCCTGGTGTCGACTCGACTTCATCTTAATTGGAAACTATTTCAAGTTGAGCCTTCATAACTTCGTCAGCAATAAAAATCAGTATTGACCAATTAAATCCCGAATTTGAGATTTATTTTAATTTTATTATTATACTCAGCGAAATGGAAATTGTCAGACGATTCTTTTTACTCGCGCGTCTTCCACATCGTTGTTCTAATTTTAAACCATGCATTCATCTGATAAATACCGATTCAAATTTTAGAATTATCTACCAGCACGAACTGCTGAATCCGAGTGTGTAAATTTCATTTCTACTAAATAAAAAACATGCAGCTACGCGTTTTTGTTTAATCTCTTGCGCGTGAACATCATTTCATCTGATTTGGAACCGGAGAGTTGGCCAAGAAAAAATATTGGTGAAAGCCATTTCAAGTTAGGTATTTTCACTTCATTAGCGATGCATTTTCAAACTGAATTGAAGAACGAAATCCTCAATTAGAGGTTCGAGTCAATTATTCCTCAAACATGAAAAGAAAGCAAGCGGACAATTTTTTTTTAAATCACAGTATAAAATCACGTGTCTTTCGTCTAATTGGGAAACCAGTTCTTTACCTAGAAAACAGTAGTATCAATACGCGAGTAAATTTTGAAATGAAGAACATACTTTTTAATTCGAATTTGAATTAAAGAAAAAAGATTTCCCGGTAATGTGAAAGAAGTTCAGTGATTCGTTTACCCACGAGATCGTTAGACTACCCTGTTTCGTATTGCAACCCGATCCACCTCACAGAAAGATAAATACAATAAGTCAAACCGATACATCAAGAATGCTCACTTGAATCAAAATTGATTTATCATTCCCCAGAAATGCCGACACCGTGGTGTCGACTCGACTTCGTCTTCATTGGAAACTATTTCAAGTTGAGCCTTCATAACTTCATTCCACTTTGATTTAATTTTTTAGAAAACAACTTTACGTAAAATATAAATTCAAATTATTTTATGTGATTACTGTTCAGGAGGCAGGAGTACAGCAATCAGGTGCTGCATAAACGCCCGAACTTCAGTTTAATTAAAGTGCATTATTCTTTTCGATCAGGAATCAGATACTTGACACATATTCTCTCTCGATCTTCCGTTCTGGAGAACATTTGATGATGAAGAAAATCCAAATGAGTCATCATGATCTGCCTAATATTATCTTACATCCTTAATTCAAAGCAAGATCGAAACCTTCGACGCGTACACGCAAACATTATTCGACTTCGCTCATCCGTCNGCAACCCGATCCACCTCACAGAAAGATAAATACAATAAGTCAAACCGATACATCAAGAATGCTCACTTGAATCAAAATTGATTTATCATTCCCCAGAAATGCCGACACCGTGGTGTCGACTCGACTTCGTCTTAATTGGAAACTATTTCAAGTTGAGCCTTCATAACTTCATTCCACTTTGATTTAATTTTTTAGAAAACAACTTTACGTAAAATATAAATTCAAATTATTTTATGTGATTACTGTTCAGGAGGCAGGAGTACAGCAATCAGGTGCTGCATAAACGCCCGAACTTCAGTTTAATTAAAGTGCATTATTCTTTTCGATCAGGAATCAGATACTTGACACATATTCTCTCTCGATCTTCCGTTCTGGAGAACATTTGATGATGAAGAAAATCCAAATGAGTCATCATGATCTGCCTAAAATTATCTTACATCCTTAAAAGTTTCGTTCTAGCTTTGGAAGCTGCGCATGTGCGTTTGTAATAAGCTGAAGCGAGTAGGCAGAACTTTGCTTTACAAGTCTTCGTCTTTTATTTATTTAATACTAACTAAACTTAGCGAAGTTTAGGACCATCGAAGACCTTCATTTGAAATTGATCACAATATTTTTCTATCGAAGAAGCTGCAGAATCAGATTGTGAATCCGCGTTTGTACTTCACTTGAGTAGAAAATGCGCTTGACGACAGGAAATTGTTTAATAAATATTGTTACGGTTCAAGTTACAAAAACACATTCGAATGCATAATAAAATACATCGCATTTGTTCTGCTCGCACATTATTATCACTCCATCAAACGTATTTTTTATCACGTTTTTAATGAGATTTCGAACGGATAACGTTATCACAAAATTGATGCATGCAAATTATTTCCCAGAATTTTTTTTCTGTGCACCAGAAATGAAAATTAAAGTGCCTATAGACATGATGTGAGGGGTTCCAGCTAATATTTGAGCTCAGTTTTGTTGCGTAAAGATGGAAGCTAATGCCAGATTATTTTATTAATACGCATTAATATCGCGTGCAGGAAGGCCTCTAATTTTCTTCAGAATTGTCGTGGGAATTTTCTGGGCTTGAAGAATGATTGGACCCAGAGCCATTGTAACTCGTGGAACCGCTAAAGGCGGGAAAGCCTTCTTCTGTTTATGAAGAACCAGAGCTTTACTGCGAGCTCGAGCTTCTAGACTGCTGGCCTTTTGCAACAAGCAGCCTTTTTGTTCCGCTTATGTCCGGGGCTCGACGCTTCAGTGCTGCTGACGTTTGAACCAGCTCCGGGACTCACAGCACCGTCGCTCCTCTCCTCACATTCGGACTTCGTCACGCACAACAATGGCTCTTCAGTACCTGAAGATGCATCCGAAGCCGTCGGCACAACCTAAAAAAAAAAGAAGATGTTTTTCATGCTAATGTTCAGAACAAATGCGGTCTCGGTGAGTACCTGGGCAGCCGAACTCGCACTGGACAACGGAGAACACGCTGAGATGGATGGAGAGGCGTCAACGCAGTGCAGGTGCTGCTGTTGATGCGTGGCTGGCGTAACGGTTACGCAAACATTTGCGATGCCAGAAGAATGTTTGGTATCAAATGACATAGGTGTCGTGTCTATCTTCAAAGCTCCTCCGCTTAAATTCTGCAGCAAGGTTTTTATGTCGTTCTGCTTGGGCTTCTTCTCGGGCCGTTTTCTCTTCCTTGGAGTCGCATTTGGATCTGAGGAGAAATAAGCAAATTTAGGGTGCTGAAACGAATCTCTTTAAAAAACGCTTTAAGAACCAAGTAAAACTTTATGAGGACACAGTCAGTCTTTAGTTTTGGCTTAAAGCCTTTAAAGTTCGCCGCCTTCGCCAAGTTGGTGTAGGGTACCGAGAAACCAGCATACAATCATATTTTAATTATAGACCTTAATTTTTAGCACTTCATTTTTTCGGCGCCAAAAAGCTTTCCAAAAATTATGTTGAAACCACATTTTTTTGGAAAGGATGAACAGTCAATCCATAATTCGTGTAATACAAAAGAATCGAGTTAATTCGCATATATCCACGGATAAGTGAGGGTAAAAAATGTTTAATGGTCACAAAAAGGTGTAAGATCACGCAGGCATTTTAAAAATACAGTAACTAAACTGAAATATAATTTTTTATATGCATGATCCATCAAAGCTGTGAACCCGAATTTACAAACATGGGTATCTCCTAACTGGGTTCAGATAACACAATAATGATTTTAAAATATGTCGAAGGAAATATTTATCAATTATTTGTCGATTTTACGGGTTTCCCCGCCAAGATGGGTTAGTTCATCTTAGGTCTACATTTTAGCATTACACACAGTTTTGAGTTGAAATAGGAAATCTCCGGATAATTGTAAATGTGTAACACTGTCGCATAAGGTGCTGAACCTACCAATGCAAGAAATACGACTTTCTCCAAGAAGACGACGTATTCCATTATAGGTTAGCAAGGAACAAGATTAAATGAGCAGAGAGAGAGGCAAAACCTGATGAACAGAACACATCGTCCAAGGTCGATCACTCTAGGGGGACTTTCATTCATCCATGCCACTTCGCTTTCCGACGGAAGTACTGTACTGAAAAGTTCTGTGCTCCTTTTCCCCCACTTGCGAAAAACCAAAGGCAAGGTAGCAATTCGCCGTCCCGACACTTTCAGACAACGGCCTGCACGGGGGACATTCATCGAATATATATACGAGGGGTCGGAAATGGGCATGCGTTTAATGTTGAAACGAGCATTGCATTCGGCGACAGGGCAACTCAGGGCTGGCCAATTCAGCGCCAGCTGAGACAACCGAGCATTTGAAGCGTCCTTAGAAAATCTCATCTTCGTGATTTCTTCAACAGATGCATTTCAAAACTCTCGTTTTTAATTTATCGAATATTCCTCAATGTAAAGTCATACGTATGATCACTGCAGAACCAAAACGCAAATAAATAAGACGCATTTTTAAAGGAAAATATAAGCCGGAAAGATTTCACAAAAAATGGGAGAATCGTAAATAAAAAAGGGGTAAACATTTCGCTGTTGTGAAGCATCATGTTCATTAATTGCTAATCAGAAAGTTTCCTAAATGTCTAAAAAATAATCTATAAGGTACAGTAAGTTTCACGCATATGTTCAAAGGTCTGACGCGTTTTTTTTTTTTAATCAAAGAGGTAAAAATCCGCGCAGACTATGTGTACGTTAGTTAAAACTGAGACATAAAGTTTAGATTTTTTACATATTTTTTGTGATTTGGTTTTTAGTTTAGGGGTTCGAAAGTAACCCAAGGCCTAAAAGTCTGTTCTTGAAATTTCGCACCTCGATCGAAAGCCAGAAAAGATTATATTCACGCATCCAACCTCGGTACTTGAACATGACACACAAATACGCAGATACATTTCTGTTCGTGACAACAATACGAGCGTGTCTCGCACGATAAAATTCCTCGACTCTTTAATCGTTTCAATAAAAAAGTTTGGCACGCATCTAATCTACTGGAGAACGGGGTAATCCGGGGCTGAATTGAAGTACTGTAGATCCCCTTTGGCAATGAGTTGTCTTTGTCCCTGCTGTTGTTGGCGCCGAGTTGACCCCACACCCCCTTGGCATGCAGGATGCATCCGAACCCCGGGCTTCGCTTCGCTTCCAGCAAGCACATCGCGTTCTGGTTCCAGAGAGGAATATCGGAATAATGCGACCCCCGCGGTGGGGTGCGGCAGGCTAGATCAGGAGGAGTGCGAAGGAACACGCAACCCTGGCTTTGGGCCCGGCCTATTCACTTAGTCCTCGCTAAGGCGGCCAGCTCGTAGTAAGGCTACGATGCGGCAGCCTGCCTTAGGCCGGAGGGCGCCCAAGAAACGAGCACCTTTTGCGCTGCTTACTGACTGAGGAGCGCCTGGAATCCACCGTAAAATGCCATCACATTCTCAAAATTGACTAAACGCAAACAAGAACATCCGGAAAAAATAATTCGACGCGCGAACGGGTCCGCGAATGCTTCCCAACTTCCTGAAATCTTCGACATTCAAAATACGCAGTTTTCGCAGCTCAAACAAAAAATTCAGTATACATTACCTTCATTATTTCATGAAGCGCCTCGGGAGAAAATATGGACTTTAGATCAAAAACTGCTCAAATGATCATTTAAAAGTTAAAAAAAAAATTTCATACGCTCATCTGCAACCTGAAATAGCGAGTATAATAGCTTCAAATGCTAATTTTTGCAAGGTAGAGCAAACTTAGCACTACTGTATTCGAATCGATGCAACGATTTTGAAGAATAGACACTGATGTTGAATACTCGAAAACGAATCGAATAAATTTATTTTTCCATTGATAATTTTTAATGTTAGGCATAATTTTATATCCTGGTCTCTTGAATTCCTATAAACTCACATTCGAAAATGATTGCAGTCGAGGAGAGAGATGAATCTTGTTCTCATTATTGGATCGGATTTCAACGAAAAACGTAAAAGGAAACAATCGCGAAAAAAACTGAATTTTAAGTCTACGACTGAAATTTTGCACACTTGCTATGAACAAAACCACCGACAGGTCTGCAACTTGAAATTAGAAAAAAATATTTCCTCGAGTCCTATTTTTTCCTCATATTTGAAGGCTGTCTGGGTTCTAGAAATTACTGCGATTTCTCCTCTCTTGGTCTTTCTTCATGTGTATGACATGATTCCAAATTTATATTTTTAATTTGGTCCGCCTCATTAGTTCCTTCGTGCTGTCTTCAATCCACCCTTATCGTTAATTTATTAATAAGTGAAAATAATCAGGCTTGAATTGATGGATACGTGGAACTGACTGTTGACACCTACTGGGTAACTATCCCGTTTTACATTGAGATGAAGAGCATTAAATTGCACGCCATTTCCGAACTTCGTCTACGTCAGTCCTAATTTCATAACTATTCTGACTTTTACTACTCCTCCTGTTACTTCATTAGCGTGAGGCGAATAACTCGGCTTCAATAACGCTGTTTTTTCATTACGTGCATGGGGAAAAAATTGACATGTTCATAAGAGTCAAGCTAAAGCCCTTCAAAAGCGCCTTGGGTACGCATTCAAGAGAGAATAAGCGTACATCCTGCAGCAGCGGTAGCAGTGTCGAACCAGGGCGTCCCCTGCCCTCGGCTGCTGCTGCACAACGTCGAAAGACGTCGACGATGTCGACAGCGGAGATCGCCTCCCGGGGATTTCCACCGTCGGACTTTCGTCGACTGCTCGATCCGCTGAGTGGATGGGTCGAAGTCTGGTGCTCTCTGCACGGATACTGTGAGCAAGGTTTCTCAAGGGGTCTTACCCAAAGGTTGCACCAAGATAATTGTTGCACAGTACAAGGTGAAATCCACCTTTAAACGCGTGAAGACATTGAATTTATTTTGGCTTTTCTTGACTCGAAGTTTTTCTTTGTGTGTGTTTCAAACTGCATTTGATTTATATATTTGATTATGGGGGCTTCGACGTAAAGAGAAATGTTCAGCGACGACAAATGGAAAAAAATCCGCAACGCTTTTTGGGAATATGCCTTGAGCTTGTGGTCATAGTGAATTTTCTGATGGAAATTCCATTTTCTTTGGAAGGACAAGCAAGAAACAGGCAAAAATTACTCCTTGATAGAGATGTAATTTTTCTGCATGATTTTCCGAGTTTTCAAGTAAAAGATTTCAAATTGAACCAGGCAGTATTATACATTACAGTACTTCTACGTTTCTCGACAATCAGACCAGATCGTTGAATAAACGTGATCATTGATTTTAGTCACGACCTTGATTATTTTTCTTTATATATACAGTATCTATCAGTTGGAGTTATATTAATTTCATTTGGCTGCATTTTACCGATATCCATTTTGCCTTCTTTTATTGTGGAAAAAATTTTTTTCCGGATCCTAAAATTTTCCTAAAAACTGGAACACATTTTTTATAATTTAATCCCGAAAATATGCATGATTGTGCTTGAAAGCCGAAAATACTCTTCGCTCATAGAAAAAACTCACAGCTCAAATAAGCCTAACTATCGTATCTAATTTTATTTTTGTGGCATAACATTTATCTCAGGCTCAAATCATCATTTTCGAAAACGTAAATTAGCGTAGCTTCAGGAAAATTAACTCAAACCTCTTGTTCTGAAAAATTGATTCTGCTACGTTTTCAAGTTGGTGGCAAAAAGTGTTTTCGGATTCTGGACATCAGTGGTCAAAAACACTTTTCTCTCGTTCTCTAAATAATTAAAACACAGTAAAGTATTTCCAAATTTAAAAAATTGAGCAACTTCAAATTGTCCCTCTTCGTAATAACGAGTGGATTTCAAATTCATGATGCATCAACGGTTATTCAAAAGTTCCAAACACTCGAATTATACACCCTCCTGTATTAGCAAAGCGGGCGACACGACCCGCAGTCCAAGTCTCACCCCCATCACCCCGCTGACGCCGCCAATAATAATCGAAGCAATGCCAATAAGGAATCCCCGCCGATTTCACGACATCCCTCGTCGTCCCGAAATCCATGAATATTGAAACCCCTATAGAAGTTTCGGATACCACCCCTTTTCATTCGACGCGAGAGATGGAAGGAAGCAGCAGTGAGAGAGGAAGGAAACGCATTTCTGCCGCATGCCCGCCGCGGGGCAACGGGAAACAACGCTCGCGATCTCCAAGGGTTCTCGCAACTGAGCTGACAAGCGCCGGCACGTTCCTCATCACTTAATAAAGCACCCGTCGCACTTCCCGTCCTTTTCAAAAATCCCGCCGCTTTTCTTCTAGTACAGTATTTATTCTCCCTGTCTCTCCGCGAATTTTTTGCGCGGTTGCAGGCTCGCTTGAGCAACATGGCACAAAAAAAAAAAAAACAAGAAAGTTCGCGTGGGGGCGCGAAAGCAGAAAGTTTTTTTATCCTTGTCTGGTTCGAGGGTCGGGAGAAGGACCGGAAAAAAAAAAATCCGCGGGCGGTGAAAAATCGTTCTTTCCGCATTTCTCCCATACGATCTTGCATTAAAAAAAAAGACGAGTCATGCATCAAATCACTTGCCAGAATCCTATCGAAACCATCATGGGTCAATATCAACGAATAATTCAGTTCATGGTTTCGCAAAATCTCAGAAGTAAAGATCCGAGGTATTCGTGGATCATGTTTCCACCCATGCGTTGAAATCTGCGGAAAACTCTCTCAATGAAATTCAAGAAAATAACTTATACGTCCGTATTCATCCAAAAATAACCCTGAAAGAGCACAGTAAAATCCGATTTTTGCAGCCAGTGGAATTATTATCTATCTTTTTATATCCCGACATGATTTTATACGAAATACATGTAAAAACTCTGACACAATACAGAAATATCCCTGAGAAAAGTGGAAACGTTGTGCATAGCGAACGACTTCTCCTTTAGAACGAGGTCCTAAATCCTGGTCAGAAAGCAATTGGCAATTTTTTTTCGAGTGTTTTTCTGTTTTATGAAAAGCACCTAAATGTGTCGTAATTCGAAAGATTACGGAATGTAATTCTAAATTACTCATTTCGAACGATAGCTAAAATCGTTTAAGAAAATAACGTGGCAGGAAAACGTGCGTAATTTGTTTGTTTACAGCGTAGAAATATATGGAAATCGTTAAAATGCAAGGGCAATAAAATTCCGAAGGCGCGTAACAGTATTGATTTACGTATACTGTATAACCAACAGCTTGTAACGAAGATGAGACAAAATACCAGCAGCGTTTAAGGGGAGAAATAAGACCACGTGCCTCTTACAAAGCCCGAGATGATAATGAGAATGCGAAATAATTTCTGCCCGTACGTGTTCAGAACGAGGGTTTTTGGCAATGGGGGTAGCTGGCGGTGGGGAAAATCCGGCGGAGATTCGCGGCGTAAATCCCCCTTGAAATTGGCAACTGTCTCCAGGCGCAGATTCGACTAATGGCACCTATGAAGCCGTCTCGCTGATGACTGCTCCAGGGATGATGCAGCAGCACCATCAGCTGCAGCAGCAAAGAGACTAATGGGAAGGGCGGCATTTCTGCGGGAATGGTTTTGATGCAGAAAGCGAGGAATTCGGGCCGGGTTGCTGCTGCTGGTGCTGCTCATCGCACCAGGGGCCGCGGGCGTTATCAACTAACGTTGGTGCCAGAGAGGAAGACACTTCTGGGTAATAGGATCAGACCTTTTCCTCGCTTTCGGGTTGCTACGAGGGGCTGGTTCTTAAGCTTAAGAGATTTTTAAAAATAGATTCCAACGGAGTTTGAACAGTTAGAAAAAATGTATTCGCATAGCCCCATCATTAGGCAATACTTCATTGCTGTTGAAGATACTCTCTGTCGATTTCAATGCATTTGTTTTTTCATGGGATAAATCCAAGGATCAAATCAGTGCCGAAATTGAGTGTCTGTGACTTCTGGCTGTTCCCGAAAGTGAAGAACAACCTCAGGGATGGACTTCGAGGACAGGGACAGCCTCATTTCCTCCGTCAACGGGTAGCCTAATCAACAAAGGGAACTCAATTTCGGCACTGTTTTGATCATTGGATTTATCGCACGAAAAAAATCCACTGAAATCGGCGGAGAGTATTTTGAACAGCATTAAAGTGTTGCCAAATGATGTGGCTATTCACATTCCCTGCTATGTACGAGGGATGGTTCATGCATTTTTTGACTAGTTTGAAATACAGTTCATCCACCTGAGTTTCAACAATAATTTTTTTTTTACTCGTATAGCCTCATAATTTGGCAACACTTCCGTGCTGTTCAAGTTCAACATACTCTCAACCGATTTCAATGCACTTTTTCATGCGACAAACCAAATAATGTAATCAAAACAGTGCACAAATGATTAATTGCGTAAGTTGATCAAGCTGCTCGTTGAATTTTTTTTTGCCGTTGAATTATTTTCCGAAAAAATAATTCAGAACGAAATTATTGCAACCTATGACTTCTGGTTGATTTAACAGCCAGAAGTTCACGTAATTATCACATTTTTTCACTGTTTTTATCATTGGGTTTATCGCATGAAAAAGGCACTGATTCGGTGGACAATGCGTTGAACAGCACTCAAGTGTTGCCAACTGATGGGGCTAAGCGACTGACTTTTTTGACTATTTTTGAAAATCCGAACCCAGATAAAACTTTTCAGAGTTTTGAATACTTGGTTGGGAGCATGTATAATCGTCCCTTACACCTGGTGCCCCAAAGGAAAAGAGTTGACCCAAGAGGTGGCCGCTGCTTAACTCGGTTGTACAAATTTCCTTCGAATTGATTCAACCACTCGTCTGCGCCGGGATCCTCAGTCCGACGTTTGTTTAATAAAGCATGTATCCGCAGAAAAGTACTTGTGCACCTTTGTAGAAAGTTCTTGGTCGAAAAAAGAAAAAAATGCCGAAACAAGACACCTGCTTTCTTGACTCAAGGGCATGTGTTGCGTGTAAAAAGCCTTGCCATCAATTTTAGAATGATTCATTATTTTTATTCTGGATTTCCTGATGGAGAGCGAAAGAAAGGATTTATGATCAAGCACCTTTTTATGATAAATCGATCTCGCCTTACACTCGAAAAATGTGCTAAACCGAGAAGGAAATCGTTCATATGAAACTGGTTTACTCAATAAGGAAAACGATGAAACACACTTTTTCTAGAGCAAAAGTGTGCTGTATACATCACTATATTTTGCATTTTTTTAGATTTGCACTGTAGAAGATCATTTTCAATCAACTCAAACTTTCCATTACTGCAGTTTCCTTGAAAAAATTCAGGAACACGGATTTCCATAGCATTAAACCTCGCCAGCGTTGGGATTTTATTTGCAGGATGCTAAAAGTCAATGATTGAAATTTCCGCGGAAACAGGTTTTAAAAAATCAGCTACTGTATTTGAAGCAAGGGCGTTTTTAGTTTTGCTGTCGCACGCAAAATTTAAACTGAATATACCAGTCAAGTTAGGACCTTTTACATTTTTGTCTAATTAATAAATAAGTTCGGCCAACTCTAGCGCTTTCTGCAGTATCCGCGGTTTTCAAATGCAGAAATTACTATGAATCATTTAAATCAACACCGTCACTTGGTTTTATTTGTTTTTATTATAAAACGCGGAAGCAAACCAACAACGGCCAATGATATTTTTCTCTCTGTCGAAAATAAAATTGCAGTGGAAGGTAAATGAGTCGCACACACTTCGAAATGTGTATGTTCCCAGCAGGAAAAGATGAAGTACGTTGAATGCTAGGGTCTGGGAATTCCGTCCGACATTATTTTTAGCGAGCTCGTCGACTCGACGTTCCATTGGGTCTATTTTGAAAAGTCTCAAAACTTATGAACCAACCCTCGTACATATTAGCAGGGAATGTGGACCACGGGGTTTCCTTTTCTCAACTGGGTTCTCCACCGGCGACGAATTGAGCCAACATGTGATTTCCTTCGAATTGATTCAACCACTCGTCTGCGCCGGGATCCTCAGTCCGACGTTTGTTTAATAAAGCATGTATCCGCAGAAAAGTACTTGTGGACCTTTGTAGAAAGTTCTTAGTCGAAAAAAAGAAAAAAAATTCCGAAACAAGACACCTGCTTTCTTGACTCAAGGGCATGTATTGCGTGTAAAAAGCCTCGCCATCAATTTTAGAATGATTCATTATTTTTATTCTGGATTTCCTGTTGGAGAGCGAAAGAAAGGATTTATGATCAAGCACCTTTTCATGATAAATCGATCTCGCCTTACACTCGAAAAATGTGCTAAACTGAGAAGGAAATCGTTCTTATGAAACTAACTCAAGGAAAACGATGAAACACATATTTCTAGAGCAAAAGTGTGCTGTCTACATCACTATATTTCGCTTTTTTTTCGATTTGCACTGTAGAGATCATTTTCAATCAACTCGAACTTTCCATTACTGCAGTTTCCTTGAAAAAAAAAAATGCAGCAACACGAATTTCCATAGTATTTAAGCTCGCCAGCGTTGGTATTTTACTTGCAGGATGCATGATGCTAAAAGTTAATAAAATTATCATTCATGGAATTTCCCCGGAAAAAAGTTTTTAAAAATCAGCTACTGTATTTAAATCGAAGAAGTTTTTAGTTCTGCTGTTGCACGCAAAATTAAAACCGAAGACCAGTCAAGTTAGGACCTTTTACATTTTTGTCTAATTAATAAATAAGGTCGCCCAACTCTAGCGCTTTCTGGAGTATCCGCGGTTTTCAAATGTAGAAATTACTATGAATCAATTAAATCAACACCGTCACTTGGTTTTTTTGCTTTTATTATAAAACGCGGAAGCAAACCAACAACGGCCAATGATATTTTTCTCTCTGTCGAAAATAAAATTGCAGTGGAAGGTAAATGAGTCGCACACACTTCGAAATGTGTATGTTCCCAGCAGGAAAAGATGAAGTACGTTGAATGCTAGGGTCTGGGAATTCCGTCCGACATTATTTTTAGCGAGCTCGTCGACTCGACGTTCCGTGGGAGGATTTCTCCGCGTCAGGTGGTTTATGAAGGCCGTCGACACGTTAGTTCAGCAGCGAGAAACGACTGGTTTTAGCCCTCGTCTAGTTGATTTATTTTCACAGTTCCTGATATAATCCTTAGCTTATACGACAAGTTCCGTGGAGAGTTTCAAATCGCGAGATCCCCGCTCTGAACCCATTCCATCCGAATCTATTGAAGCCCATGGACACGCCTATACGAGGACTTTTGTAGTCGGTTCAAACTTTTCGGGACCACCGTTGGATCCAGTCGAACTGAATAATTGACGCGATTGAAATATTCCCACCAAGCCATC
Source organism: Notodromas monacha (assembly GCA_905338405.1). Lineage (NCBI taxonomy): Eukaryota > Metazoa > Arthropoda > Ostracoda > Podocopida > Cyprididae > Notodromas > Notodromas monacha. Next base: position 58,211 of record CAJPEX010001016.1, read on the forward strand.
ATTTAATGAATATAAGTCAAACTTCTCGAAGTCAAATTTTAAGGGATCAGCAAAAAAATCGACTTAGGGAGGTTTTGAAGAACATTTACAGAGGTTTCAAGTTAGGAAAAAAGGTATTTTTTTGTGGGAAAAGTAGAATAATTGCAAGAAATTGTGGTATTTTGGGCCTTAAATTGTTTTTAAATGATTTGACAGGATGCTGAACTTGGAGCCAGGGGTTCATTCGCCCAATTAGTCTTTCACTTACTTTCAAAGCACATCAAGTTACTTTTTTTATTGCTTTTCTATTTCCTGCGCCAAGAAAATAGGCGCCAAAAGTCCTCAGAAAATGGGACTCGCAGAAGTTTGAGAGGAAAAGCCTTCAAGTTAGAGAGTTTTTTTATGCATTGTTCCTGAGGGAATTCAGACAGTGATTTGGAAAAAATTAAAATTATGGAGTATTTGACTTGGGGAGGTTCAAGTTATAAAGGATCAACTGTATTACATTACATATGGAGATGAAGGCAAATAAATAATTACGCTGAGAGGTACAATTAAACTGAATCGATTAACCGATTTCTCAACATTCTTATGCTTATAGACAGTTATTCTAAGATAGATATGCATTCGCGAATGCTGATTTGAATATAATACCAGCCTGCAGAACATCCTAATTATCAAAACAAGGCCAATATGCTCAAGACACGAATTACGATAAGCTGGGATACAAGAATCGCCACGAGGAAGATAATTGCAAGGTATGTACAACAGTACTTGAATTGTTTGAAAAGAAGGCATGAAAATACGATGAGCTTTGATGCTCTATAATCACTAGCTTCGATAAAATTGATTGTAAACGATAGTTCATGAATTTGCATCATCCTCGCGGCAAAAATATCCCAACCTTGCTTTTAATCATACTCCAGGCGGCATTCTCATTCCCATGCATTGATTATCTCCGAATTATTTTCGATTCAACTTCAAATCATTATTTTTCCGGGCCATTCGCTTCGGGGACAATTTCAGGAAAGCTTCCCTAAAAAAAATTTTTTTTAAGTCTAAAAGCCCGGATGCCATGAATGAAAGAACGGCAATCATGTTTTCAGATTTTTCCCCTGTTCATACAAAGAGTATCGAATTGTGTGAATAAATGCCCTATAACAGCAGATCTTCGCAGATCGGGGCAAAAATACAGTATTTTCTAGTGTCAATAATAGTTTCGTATAGGTTCCCGGATTCTCTTATACACCAATATTCTGCGGATAAAAAATATTTAGTTTTTTTCTTCGAACCCACCAACACGACTCAAACAACAAAAGCTAATTTTATTTGACTAATCTTGCAGAGTATTGTATTAAAATATTTAGGAAACGTTGCAATCGAAATTGGATTCAAGACTCGGAAATCCCATCAAAAGAGGTTTCTCCGTGTTTGATTTCAGAAAAATTTCAAATCGAAGAATGCATTACAAAATGTGATATTAGAATATCAGCTCTGAAAAACAACAGCTCCTCAGATCGTCACTTCAAGCTTTTAAATCCAATTAGGTTCTCCTCCCGTTGCTTTCAGTCTAAAAACAAAAACAAAAGCACAAAAGGGAGAGATTTAAAAGCGCCATAACCGTTACATAACCTCATACGGTATGTTCAACGCACTTTTCCTCAGTAACTTAAAGCTAAAACCATTATTTGATCGACGATAGTACTCTACACCAGCTTGAGAACCAATTCTTCAACGAGGTGTTCTTCCCGAAACTTTTCAAGTTATGTACAGTACTTCAAATTCGACTGGAAACCGGTGAAATAAGTGGCCAAAATTAGTTTTCTGAATACATTTTCCTTCGCTTGGCTCCAATCAATTATTTCTGTTCAATCACCCCAAAGTGTGCCTGTGTGTGTGTGTGAGTGAGTGAGTGTTTCGGGCTCAACGAGCTCAAAACCACGATGCTTCACCTTCACCCGACCACACACAAAGAGAACAACACAGTACAATGAAGTTGTGATGCGCCCTTTGGGGTCGATCGGGGTTCGGGTCGGCACGAAAAGAGCACAACAGGAAGCATACAGTAAAATGGACTTCACCTCTGACGGATTTCGAACAGAACACGCGTCAAATTCCAGAGCCGCCCTTAATCCCTCCAACAGCAAAAGCCCGAGGCATGAAATCAGATCAGTACTCGGAAGCCCATCGACTCGCACAGTACCACGGCGGAATCAATGCCCGCCACGCGCGTCCGAATCTGTTTACGCGACCGCCTCTCCAAACCCAGGGGTCAGGTCGAAAGTCGCCTTCGCATTCGCCGCCATCACGAAAATGTTACGAGCTTCGCAAAGAGAGGAAGAAGAGTTTTCACTGGAGAAAAAAATAAATATGAATAAATATTTACGATTTGACGAAAATCGGCTTGCGAATGTGTCAGGAAGCGTTTTTTTTTTTTTTTTTTTCTACGAAGCAGTTGGATATTCGTTTGCATTTTTTTTTACACACGGTTATGAAAAGGCGGACTGGCTCTACAACAATGTCGTCTGAAACAATTTTATCTTCATAACGCATTTTTTTTTAGGTCCCATACGGGGTTCTCTCCCTATTTTTTGGGGGATTCCTTACGACAAAACTCTCACTATAAAGATTTTTTTTTGTTTCTGGTCCCTTGTCTTTCGTTAACGAGAGATTCCACCTGTGATTTTCGATGATTTAAACACGTTCCTCAGCTCGCTTGATTCAAGGATTTAGGTATCTTAAATCCAACGAGTACAGTAATTTCAGCTGAGAGAACGTCAAGACAGCGCGGGAAAACGGATCAAATTACTAATATAATTTTCGAACCGTTGATGGTGGATGTTTATCAACATCAAGCATAAATCAAACGATTTCCACTTTGCATAGTTGACCTTTCTTTTGTGAAAAATTTACAATGAGGCAAACATCAGCTTGAGCGGTTTTGAGTTGTATTTTTATGCATCGGATATGCTGTTCGAAATTCGTTTGACAGATTTTAATACATTTTCACACATACAAAAAGTTCCATGATTTCAACACGTTCCTCAGCGCACTTGATTCAAGGATTGATTCGTATTAAATCGAGCGAGATGAAAAACGTGCTAAATTCAGCTGATAATACGTCAATAAAATTCGGGAAAACGAATCAAATTGTTAATACAATTTCCAAACCACTGATGGTAGATGTTCACTAACGGCAAGCATAAATCAGAAACCCCCTTTTCATGCCTTCTCAAGCCGATTTCCACAGTAGATGCTTAATTTTTCTTTTGTGAAAGCTCTTCCGCTGTCGGAATTGAACACTGTGATCCTCAAGTTCTCTGAAGGGCTTGAAACCCTCGGAGCCTTTATCTTCGCTTTTTGCTGGTGGGATAAATCACGCTGGAAGGCTCGTGAATATGCATTGTGGCATATCCTTTCGAGAGGCTTTCGGTCCGAACCGACATTAAATATTCCTAAGGCAGCGTTTTATTCTCTCATCGTGAACTCTGGTCAGCAAGCGCACTTTAATTTTCGCATCTTCAACGTCGCAGAATGGAAAACATCATTGCGAAAAGAAAAATGCGCGTTCGGAAAATTACCAAGAAAATTGAGGATCCGCATTTGTTTTTTTTTTGTTTTTTTTTTCGCGAGAAAAATGATGCTGAATGGCTTCAGATCACTCAATTTTTCGGCAGAATTTAAAATGACGCTTACTTTCTTATTTCCTAGTGCATTCGAAATCGAACCTTAATTCAAGAGTTTCCCAAAAACTTGAATTTATTATAGAAATTGACACCAACAAACTTACATTCTGCTGCTGGTTTCTGTCGCGAATTTTTCAGTTCTATTTTTAGAGATGGCAGTTTGAGAACCCGAATTCTCGTCCTTGAGGACAAAATTCCACTTTCCGTGAGAACCTCGGAAATCCTCGGTTCTCACGTAATTTCTGAGTTTTATTCAAGCTTTCATACTCTATTCCATTTTCAAATAAGGTTCACTGTCTAAATCTTCATTTGTTGGGTTTATTCCTGACAGTTTCCAACTGCGCGTAATTCGGAATATTTTTAGAAGATGTGTCAAGAATTTTTGTAACAAATCATGGCAGTGCTGAATCAAAGTCGGAAACATGCCGCTTTCAAATCTGGATTCATCAGAACTTTTCAAGATTCCAAAAGTCCTCGTAAAACAAGGACAGAGCTTGAAATACAGTATCCCAAATACGAACTATTGAAACAACTTTCGAGCCTGTTACGCCTGACGAAAAAGATAATCTCGGATGTTCCACTCGAGTCACATAATCCAGTTCACAAAGTAAATTCTCAGAATGCCCCCGAACTGATTTTTCAAATGAAGGAGTATTACACGAGTTCATTTCCCAGAAAATCACTTTCCTTGGTATAAAAATCGAAGCCAGAATGCGGCTTTCGCAAAGAGCGATAATTTTTTTCCCCAGAAGAATGCGGAAATAAACGACAAACGGAATCCACTTAATTGACGACGTAGACGTCACAGACGTTTTTTTTTTTCCCTAGTGAGTTTGCATGCTGCAGACGTCGCTGACGATGCTGGGTTTCTTCTCTCTCGCTCAAGTCCCAAAACCGAAAAAAGCGAGGGCTTCTTTCATTCCTCACTGCTTTTCAAGCAAAAACAGAGACTTTTCTCCGATAATGATAAGATGACGCATAGTATATAATCAGAGGCAAAGAATGATTATCCTTGGCCGGTCGATGAAACATAATCGAATGTAAATAATGGCAATTCACTCAGTCCCCTCGACATTCTATCCCACGGAAAATTCGGTAACAATAAAAGTCACAAGGTAAGCTTGATTCGAAATTCGACCATTCAGGAGCAGAAGAAAAATATCAGCAAGAAGATACAGTAAAGGTAATAATCGAATTAAATTCAGAGCAGAGTTCTACAGATACAGTACAGATTTTCTCTAGTAAACATGGTTTCCATGATGCAAAATGCAATACCTCTAAAAAATAGTGAAATATTAAGCGATGTACGTAAGTAATTGATTTCCTCGTGAGTCGTGAATGTAAGGCACAAATTGAAAAGATAAAATCAATTCCCATTCTTGCATGGCCCATTTTTACGCTCTACAACTCTCAAAGATAATTGATCTGCTTTAGAAAATTGAATGTTACATCCAGACTTCAGTGCAAAGAATTGTTGGTTCTCTGACTTTAAAAAAAAATTTACTCTTTCGATTTTCACATCCAATTTCTAAGCATCAATGAGGCAGCTATAATTTAGCGGAACTTTGAAGATTATTTTCACGGTTTCACGAACCTACTTGGATTGCTTGAAAAGAACATTTTTATCGCATTCGTGGCTGTATGATCGATCATGTTTACTTCGTGCAGCTTCAACGAAAACATTCGTGAAATAAAAAATAAACGACAGCATACAGAATTTATTGAAATGGGTAAAGAAAAAATAAGCGACTCTTCTCTGCTTCCATTGATTCATTTGTCTGAGAAGAATCACTAGAAGAAATGAAGATGGAAAGTATTTCTTGATTTTTCAAGGGCACGAAGAATAAGGGTTCCAGAACTTCTAAACTGCCCTGCTCCGGTTATTTTTTTTCTCTCCCGTCGCGATCTTTTTGAAAATTGAATACAAAATTTGGTCGATTCTCGAGATATTGAATTATGCGAGATATTGATCAGCTAAATACTTGTTTGTGCGCGTAAGTAGGACACATTGCGTGAAATTCAGTCTAGTCCTCGCGAAGACAGCGCAAGAAAATAAATTTATTTAGCAATTTTCCCAAATTTGCATTCTGGTAATCCCATTGAATCCTATTCCTCACAATCCTGCATGACTCGGACGATAGTCGACTGACGCTCAGTTTCACCCTCTCTGCCATCATAAATATGCAAACAATCGAGAAAAGTCGAAGACTTGGAGAACATTTCCAAAAATTGTGGTCTACCCCACATAATTTCAGCAGGAGAGCATTTTCCAGAACGGAGCACGTCAGAGCGCACTTGGTTTTCTCGTCGACCATGAAGCGTCTGGAACATGCCGGCAACTGCGTGGAAAAGTTGTCAACAGCCAAGTTCAGTCTCACTCTGCAAAATATACCGCTTCAAGATGGGTTGGGAGAAGGGGGTTGTTCAACAACAAAAAATAGCAAGAAAAAGATTATTGCGAGTGCCCGCCAGAACTTCCGAGCGGAAGTGGGGATGGTGTCAATCTGGTAACGATGCCGGGTGCCGAAGCAGCCTCTCGGAGTTGTTGTGGGCCGCGAGACGACGGGACATGACTGACGTCGCGTCAAGTACTGATTGCCCCGCCGACGGGAAATGGCGAAGCCGAGTTGTCTGGTACTTGTGCTGATTTATTCTCGCCCCTTGTCTCAGTTCGTCCGGGAAGGGACAACTGAGCGCCACTCCACTGACCGCTACACAAACGCATTGTGCCCCATTCGGAATAAAATATAATAATCCCTTTTTCTACCCCCCTATACTCGCTGCAAAAAAATTGGCTTGAGAAATCAGCATGCGTCGTATCATCCGCGGCGTCTCGGATTCGCATGGGAAGTGCATAATCCCTTCCAATATTTCAAACAAAAATCATCGCAGGATCGAAATAAAAAATCATCACAAACATATTCTGCATAAATTGGCAAAAATTCAAAATATGTTAACAATAAATATATTAATTCATCGTCAGAACACCTTCTTTTCTCATGCCCAGCATTCCACACCACCAGAGCTGAACTTGAAAAAATACTCATTATTCCCACAAATTAATAAAAAAGGCAATCTCCCAAATCTATAAGGACCGTGAAAAATTTTTACTCTTTCTGAATGGTTTAATGAATTAATAATTATCTGGGAACATGCTGAACACCTTGTGCTTTAGTTTTTGCTCAGTAATTGCCTTCTGCTGCTAATTTCGTGGCGTTTATATTCGAATAAACACTGTAAAAGTCGAAACTGAGCGAGTAGAAAACCATTCAAAGAAACTATAGAACATGACAAGTATTTTCAAAATAATATATGTTCATAGTAATAGCTGAAATTATTATACAATCCTATCAGCTGAAAGATTTTTCTTCCTTTTTGTAGCGTCTGGACAAAGGATGAGAAACTTCCAACTACAATGTTCCTCACGCAAGACAACAAAAAAAACAAGCCAAAGACACAAACGCACGCATTTTTGAAGTTGGCATCGAATTAAATTATCCAACAAGTGCTCACGTATTTCTCTGAAAAGTACAGGCAGTTCTACTGCATGAAAAAGTGTCAACAAGCATCGACTGTCTCCTGAACTTCCAGGAGTCGTTGGCGCCGACGATAAAGCTTTTTATATCTGGAATACCACCATATTTCCAGCCAAGAGTAAAGTTGGCTTCGAGATGAAGCAACTGATTCCAGTGACAGGAAGCGAAGTAAGCGACGATGTTCGTCGATTCATGCTTGAAGTTCCCTTCATGATCGCGTCATATAGCACGAGGATTCCAGGGATCAAGATCGCGAAGAGCAGCGGTAATCGAGCAAGTTATAAGTTGGAATTCTTGCGAGCGTCCCGACGCCGCTCTTCGCAAGAGGAAGCGACGCTCTTAAATTGAGGCAAGGTTCGTCGAAAAGTTTCCTAACGAAAACCATGTAGAGAGAGTCGTTGTTTTCAAATGTGTACCTGACTTCGAATTCTTGTAAAAAAAAAAAGTTATTTGGGTGATATAAATGTATTATCCAATCCGAAGGTGAATTAACATCTATGTTTTTGAGGAAATTCCGACGAGCATGCGTCACAAAATGTTCTTTTAAAAATTTGTAGTTGAACCTCTCCAAGTCGAATACCCCGCAGTCAAATTTATTTTTCATGCCGGTCTGAATTCCCTGTGAAACAGAGTTTTAAAAGCCAACTCTCTGAAACCTCGGTAAGTCGAATTTTCCAAGCCCTTTCGACTACTGTATTATTTTTTTGACACACGAAAGAGAAAAACAATAAAAATAACCTGATGTGTTTTGAAAGGAAATGAAAGGCTATTTGTGCAAATGAAACCCTGCCTTCAAGTTCAGCATCCTTTCAACTTATTTAAGAAGCATTTTAAGGCCCAGAATATCATCATTTACACTTCATTGTCTTTTCTCCAAGTTTCCCACCTACAAAAATGCTTGTTTACCTGACTCGAAACCTCCCGAAGTCGAATTTTTTGCTGATCACTTGAAATTCGACTTGAAGAGGTTCGACTTTGTCGACGCCAAATTTTTTCCGACGTATAATCACAAAGTAGCTACTAAAATTTATGAAATTGTTTTGTTCAAATTTAAAATGTGTGTACTAATGTTATATGAATCCAGCGCCCCGAGAAGAAAAAATATCCGTTGAACCATGCGTTCGAGATCAAGCCGGGCCAAAAGCCATGTCGTTTTCAACGGCAGTACGGATCAGATTCTCACGTTAGTATATTTTTATAAGTTTTGCAGAAGTAAACTTGCAGAACAACCCTCAGTATCTGTGAGATGAATATCCCCAGGGAGACCCTTGGAGCGCGCCGCTTGCGAATATAAGCGAATCCAAAGGCAACCCTTCTTGAATGCTACGCAGATAACTTAGAACCCTTCGCTTTGCGGCGGGATCAATTATCCTACGGCACCCATCAAAAGTCTCGCTTCAAATCACGACGAGCAGCAAAATTTAGACGCGATATTCAAACCACTACGATCTAAAAAGTAATAAAATTGTGCTTTCTTTAAAACCATGCCCTGTGTGATTGTTCATCTTAGATTGAAAAATAAATCGTAAAATTCGCAAGTTTCAGATTCTCAAAATCATCGAAAATTGCAAAAATTCCAAATTTTTTTCGTCATTATTGACAGCTTTGATAAAATTATACAATAAAAGCAGTTTCAAACATCGTTTTTACCCCCATCGCTGAAACCAATAACATATGCAAGTGTCCACAAAGAGTGTAGAGATAACAGTACTGTATTTTGCAACGTCAGACTGGGTTGAAGTTAGGGCTGAGGTATTAAGACTTAAACTGACAGATGAGCAACGGATTCGAAGTACGGACTAAGAAGTTGCCTGAGAGCGAAACTGAGAAATTAAAGCCCAAAAGCCACCTTATAGAACACAGATATCATAGTTACTGCAGTACCAGTACTTATTTTTTATTTCTCTGATGAATAAATCACTTCACAAGACATACATTTTTCCGATCTCCACTTGAAATGAAATCCAGCGAAAAATCCCATAATAAGGCGTGGTCATGTCTAGCAAAATATAAATTTTAAATGCTAGATTTATCACCAAATTCTGTAACTAGATATACCTGTACCTTGAATGAGGGTCACGAGGTGTATTGCATATAGTCATCACGGATTAAAACTCATTCGCTTTAAATTTAATCAAACTAGTCGAGGATTTAGAGATTCCCCACGAAGTTCCCGTGAATGTATTAGGGTTCATCCGTGGACTTCAGACAGAGTCTACGTAGTTTCAGGATGAATGAAAACCATTCAGACCAGGGAAGGACCGAGAAAGAAAAAGGACATTCGGATCAAGTCCGGTTCCTCATCAAGCCACATCGCAGTCAGCATCAGCAAGCCCCCCCCAAAAAGCGCACAAAAAATCCTGGACCGTATGAGTCGCCAGCTGCTGGCGATGAGCCCACTCTTTCCGGAAGCATTTCCGCTGAACTGATTCCAACCGGGCTTTGTGAAGTCGCTCAGAAAAGCCGCATCACCGCACGCGCGAAATATCGTCGAAGCACGCGACGCGATGCAACTGCGACGATGCATCGCACAGGACACGACACGAAACCCGAAAAAAGTGGGTTCGGTTGGGGGGGGGGGGGGATGAAGGAGCGATTGCTGTCCTGTTGTCGCTGCAGTCGGGCCTATTCATCAGGGGGTGGTTCTTCTATACTGGCACACTCATACACAAAAAAAAAAGGGAGTAAGAACGCTCTTCGGGTTCCACAGGCAATCATGCCCGCTTTTCAGACACATTCGGACACCCCTTTCCTCTGAGACGAGTGATGATCCGCACCAGCCATTTCCCTTCTGTTCTGAATAAGAAGACGAATTTGATCCCGTTTCGAAATGGATTACGGTCGCTTCAAAAAAATAAAAAACGGATGCCTCTCTTTTCAACCAGTTTCCAATTTTTTTTTCTTGCAGGTAAGATAGTTTGCGAGGTGAATTTCAGTTGAAAGGGATTTTAGACACGTCATTACTTGAAATTGTCAGCTGAAATGCCTTTTCTTCGGATGATGCGCTATATTTTTTCAGACACATTCCCACATCTTCCTCAGTTTTATACCAACTAATATTGCAGTAATAATGCGAGTCAGTTTTTTATATTCCGATTCGCAAATAAGCTTTGATGTGTTGCTGAATAAATCACAGGTTTGATTTGATTTTTTCAATTTTTACACATGAAATGTCTGGTTGCATCTTGAAATCAATGACACGTATTCGATTCTCGCACGAAAAATGCGGTGTTGGGCCGTTCCAAAGTTTAGCACAATAAATTTAATTTTAATTTTACAGTATTAAATTTTGAGCCGTCATCAAGACTAGCAAAAGAAGTTTGAATTTCGTTTTCAGAACGTTTGATAAATTGTTGAATTTCCTCGAAGCTGATAATTAGCTTATTCGGGCATTTGCATGATTCATAGAATTATTTGAGGAATAAATTTAGGCACTCACTATGACTGGACTCTTTCCGTCTATATTTTATCTGGTAACACGATTCATTGTTGATTTTTCGACGAAACAATTTTTCAATTGTAATTCTCTTATTCAACCTAGGGTCTTGCAGATGAATAGATGAACCTAGGGTCTTGAACATGGCGACGGAGCGGAGATTTTGTGGAAGCCCCATAGGTAGATTTCTCGTCGCCTCGTCAGCGGAAAGACCACACCACCCCCCCCCCCCCCCCCCCCCCCCCCCCNTCTGCAAGTTAAAAAATAAAAAAATGACCTCATACAAGCTCTTTGAAAATACTGTACCCAAAATTTCGAAAATCATCTATATATTTACCGAGATAATTCGTCATCAGGGAAAAATGAAGCCAGTTAGGATAAATTGAAAAGAAGTATCCACGCTTTTTGTTTTCCGTCGATGGATAAAAATGAGCTTATCTCACGAGAGGTTCGGTTATTCCGTTTCTTTATCATTTTAAATCTCCTCAATATTCCATTACAATTCAATCAATTTTGCCTCTATAGACCTGCATGCGATCAAGTCTGAAGAATAAATTTATCATACAAAGAAGTTCTCGAAGAAGAAATGTGACTAAAAACTGTGATGTTACTCAACTTCAGACTCAACGTAAAATGAAAATTTAATGACGATTTTATTCGGGTTTTTTCTCGATTTTAACTTGCAATGTACAGTACTAATTTTTTTTTAGCATAAACCTACGTGATAAAACGCGTTCAATAAAAACTTCAAAAGAACCCCTAACATTAAAATCAATTGCTTGGAAATTGGGTGTTTGTGCCTTTGAGACCAACTGAAACAAATCCTTGAATGACCAACTCATCAGTGTAAATGAATTGAATTGCGTTTCGGAATACACACAGGAGAATACGCGCCCCTTATTGCGACAAATGTCTCGTCATACATTAAACTACTCCTTTAAAGAAAAGTATTGCATGTACAAGTACCTAACCCTCATAATCTCTGCATCCCACGCAATCTTCCGACCAGGGGGAGACAATTAAGACGAAGCAACCCTGTGACGCCTACTTAGTAAATTGTTGTCGTCATTTCCCAGTCGAACTGCGTAGAATATCGTCTCTGGACATTTACAGAATGAAAACACGCGCATCGTACAACAAATACCACATACAACGAACAGTTTGTTGAAAGAAGGCATGGAATCGCATCACCTTCACTATGTTTGCATCACACACAAAAATGAAATGTTCGTCCTGCTTCACTAGAATAGGTAACAGTTGTTTTTTTTTTAGCTGCACTGCATGAGATTTTATTTTCAAATACTGTATCTTGTACAGTAGATGACTAAATCGAAATTTTCTTCAAGTCCCTTTTCGGATTCCCTCAAAAACGATGCATTAAAAACATTCCTATAATTCCAATGCGTTTCCTCTCAAACCTCCCAAAGTCGAATTTTCTGAGGCCTCTTGGATATTATTTTCTTGACACAGGAAAGATAAAAGCAATAAAAAACATAACTTGACGCTTATTGAAAAGGAATTGAAAGATTAATTGGGCAAATGAACTCTTGCCTCCAAGTTCCACATCCTGTCAAATCATTTAAAAAACAATTTAAGGCCCAGAATATCACCACTCACAATTTCCTGCAATTCTTGTACCATTCCCACAACATAAGAGCTTTTTTTTTTATAACTAGAAGTCTGCCTAAATAAGAAAGATCTCCCCAAGTCAGTTTATTTTCGCCGATTCCTTGAAATTCGACTTGGAGAGGTTCGACTGTACAACCAACGAGTTGTTTCGAGAAATTATGTTCGTTGCATGATGAGACAGACACCATTACTGCGTCTCCCGGGATATCGCATCACCCACCATCATCTTTCCACACATCGCTTGTACATGCTGTACATTCTGCTCAGG
>CAJPEX010001017.1:2610-70723 GCA_905338405.1 Notodromas monacha
GAGAGAGAGAGGAAATCGGCGCCGTTGACGGTGTGGAAGACTAGTGATTTTGTTGTTTGGTTGGAGAAACAAAAAAATCACTTTTCCTCCCATTGTCCGGCTTGCCTACTCGCCGAAGTGTGTTTGCAGATGCAGGACATGTTTTTGCTGGGTTTGCTGTGTTTTTCTCATGATTTCAATATTTTTATTTTTTATGAGAACGTGGTCGCGAGCATGATAATATTCGCGTCATGTACCTCTTATATCAAAGCAAAGTTGGGAATTTTGCGGGTTGGACGCATGAATTGTGCACGTTATTAACTGTTGAACATGCGAAAATTATGGAGGTTGCAGTAATTTTCCGGTTAACCTCAGTGGACAAACTACATTCTATAGCGAACTACAGGAGCTGAACAATTTTTAAAATACGTCGAAGAAATAATGCATTTTTCGAAGCAACTTTGGATATAACCCTGGTTCAACGCTTGACATTATAAACCGTGAAACTACAATTCAAATGTGCGCTTTGATTTTTGTATGCGGAAAAAACCAAAAAACCTCATCCTCAGTAAGACTCCACTTTTTTTTTTTTTAAGAATCAAACTTTTCGTTTTCAAGCAATATTTTTTAACAAGATCAATTTCCAATAGAATAAAAACTGATATGGATCATTGTAACAGGAGACTTAGCTCCGAAAAAACAATTCATTCACTCTTACAGAAAATCGTGAATGATGACTTGCACTGATGATGTTTTTCATTTCAGGATTTCTTTCGAAGAAATGTATGCTACCATAGGACCGTCATCATACATTCCTGATTTGATTTTTTCAGAATGAAGTTGATCGTGGTACTCATGCGCAAAGTATCTCTCTAAAGTCCTCCGTGTGTGGGTCAATGCTTTTCAGTAATTTACACAGTTTTCGAAAAGCCGTGGGAAAAGCTCCTCGCCAGGATCATTTTACAAATACGTTTTTTAAATATTTCTACATAGCTCAAAAATAAACTTTTTTTTTCATTTCCGTCTGGCAAGAAATTCGAATTGAAAAGAGGACATTAAGAAATAAAGCAGGCGGCGGATGCAGAAATGTATGCTATTTTCAAGTAAAGCGCAATATTTCATGTCATCAGAAACGTCTGAATGTCCTAAGAAAGTTGTACTGAAGCATTTGGAAACACTTCGCCGTATTTTTTTTAGCGGCAATGATGCTGCTTACCACCGAAGTCTGTATAAAACGTTACAAGACATCGAAGTAGTTACGTAGTTTCACGATAGGAAATTCTTAAATTTGACCGATGCATGCTAATTGTACCACGAGAAGCATAAGTGCATCAGGTCGGAAAAACCATACTACAGTATATTCGACGCATCAAGCTTAGCACAGCACAAACTTCAGGAAATTTTTTTAAGGTGTCTCGCAATTCGCTTACTGTTTTGAATAAACCATTTCATTTATTTTAAATTCAATTTCGCATATACCCAAACCTATATGTTTCTTCTTTGAATCATGAGAATTTCCCAGGTATTCCGTTTAGATGCAGAACTCCAGAAACACCCATTTCGAGAGAACTTCGGAATCGTGCAGTCTTCTCCTTGAGGGAAGCAAGGAGCGACACCTTTTATAAGAAATGGTAAAAATCAGAAGGAAATATTTACGCTGAGAAGCTTGGTTGGGCTGAATGCTAAATGTGACACGCTCAAACGAAATCCCTGAACTTCCGCTATACAAAGTATTCATTACATGTAACTTCATGTGTTTTGGAGGAAGAGTAATAATCACATTCCAAAACTAATTCGGTTTTCCATTCCGCATTCAAGCGAGACAAAACAAGAAATGTATCGAAAATTGCTCTACTTATCCACTGAATGCCGAATGCAATTTTTCCTCAGGAAAATTCAAACGTGAACAAAAAATATACAGCGGTATGGAACAAATATACTTTTATCATTCAATCTGATTATTTTTTCCTGAATAAATCAAGTGTACAGAATAATTGGTGATGTGAGATTCGAGCCACAATACATTTGATCAGTCCTTCGGTTGAATTCTGGTCTTCATTGCCGAGGTTTATTTCTCAAAATTGGCTAAAACGATTTGTCACCAGTTTTCAAATGTGCAGATGAGGAAGAAAAAATCATTGCCTTCGATCGAAGGTTCTTCATTCCTGTTCCGGAAAAATTATGCTGCGGAAGGAAAGAAAAAAATAGTCGCATTATATTGTCTGAATAAATCAAGGAATACAGCAAATTTAAAAAATGTGGGAGTCCGATTCGTTTATGGAGTTCATATTTATTTATTTTTTGTCTTCATCTATACATGGATGGGAAGTGTAGATCATCACCATCCTTTTTCCGCGATGAAGATGCTTCAAAAAGCAATGCACCCGTCTTATAGTGGGTCACTGGTTCCCAGTGATATGTCACCCTCACCCCCAACAGTCCCAGCTACCCATAATACGGTCCGAGTTGGTTCCATGCGGCGGAATTACACTGTGATGGATGAGCAGCCTGAGTCTTCAACACAGGGATGGACGATGTGCTGCTCACTGACCAAACTCATCCAACAAACTGTCCCTATACCGTTTTTTTTTTTTTTCAGACATTCAACGAATTTTTCCGCAAGGCAAACTTTCCAACTTTTGACGCGTTCGGGCACTAAAAACTGACCTCTGGAATGATTGATGACTGTCAAGCACAAACATCAGTTTTCCGCTTGGCGTAAGGCAATTGACACAAGCGGGCTTACGGTATACAGTACAGTACCCTTGATTTACTGCCCCCGAATTTATTGCCACCCTCACACAGTGCCATAAATTCCCCACGAACAGATCTCACTCCATCTTTTTCTTAAGGGAAACGCCATGCACTGCCAACTCTCCTATAGTGCCACAAAGAATTCCTTGTCATGGATGAAAAATGGGTCAATATAAAAGAAATTGAGGCCTTTTTCTAGTAATATCATTGGGTTATTATTGATGATGATAACATGCTTAGGTGTTCACAAAACTCAGGATGTCTTTAAATTTAAATTGCTGAAGTATCTGGGCAGTTGCTTGTTATCCCAAACTGTTGGATGTAAACAAAAGCTCTAAGACCACTCAAGAACGTCTTCTACGCTTTGTGGCACTTTAAACTCTTATCTGATGATTACTGTTGAGACAATCCCTTGTCAAGAAGTGTTAGTCTGTATGGCCAGAGTAAAGCAAGTGAGACAACTTCTCTTAGTTCCAATAACGTATATTTCATATCATGCAAAACAACAGTCCAGACCAGCAATGAGCACAGAAGGGGTGTTCCAACATTCCTTTATAGACTTTGGATGCGTGAGTCAGGTGACTGGCCATGCATGAATATAAGTAAACAGAATGTAGATCAAGTCATGTGAATGACCTGTTGCCAGACACTGTTGCAACGTTCCGGTACGCCAATTCTGGTGCATTGCTATGCGGTACTTTAATGCATGAAACTCAGTTCAAGAACGGGGTATCATTATGCTGTTTGGGGACTCAATAATGTTATGATGACATGCTTGACACCCTTTTTTCATAAAAAATTCTAAAAATAAAGGGAGAGCTTTCTTGGGAGCATTGGTGATTCCTGCTCATGGTGAATGATATGAAGCTGAAGTGCAAATACAACCTTAAAAACAGACACAATATAGACACCAAATATGTGTGAAAATCTCTATATTCTGTCATTTCAAATTCCGAAATTTATTTTAAAAAGAATACATGTCAGCTTCAAATGATTGCCTGTGTCTCCCTCTGCTATAAAAAAGACTGCGTGGCTTATAAATTCTCTAGACAAGCTTATTTTGCAAAAACTAGAAACCCTGAGCAATATCTCAACACCTTTCTCATATAATGCCCAAAATGTGCCAGAGGAAAGGTTTGACTGTATTTTATTTTTAAACTTAATCCAATTCAGCTGAAATGCTTACAAAAGAGACGGGAAGTGCTTTCGCAAATGGATCATGGATAAGCACCAAAAGTTTTCAAGTGTTCGACTGGTTCATAAGATTCGAAGTATGTGAGAAATAGCCAGCGTCTCATTGTATTCTTTACCAATGAATAACCTGTGACATGCATATTTCAATGTTGATCCTGTAAATTCAAAATCATCCATTATTCGGTAAAATTTTACATTGGTAACGCAACACAACAGATGGACGCTCGTACTGAGTGCATGAAGTATCTTGCCAAATTTTTTCAAACCCACTTACAGGACTTTTCAAGACAGTCATTTTACAACCGGAATGACATACCTCTGTATAACCAGCACGGAACAGTTCGTCGAGCGGAAGTCATCCATTATTGCTCTTCTTCGTACAGTATATTGCAATTCCTCTTTTTTTTTGCATAAACACAGGAGTACCTCTCTTCGATTCTTTCCCGGAATAAAACTTTTTAGTTCAAGTTTCTTTGCTCTGCATAACGTTTTATTTTAAAGCTGGGGTTTGTTTGCCTGCTCGGATTTCATGTGGATTCTCTTTCTAACGGTCTTGTCTACAACAACTTTCTGTGTAAAGGATTTTTCGTCGTCCCACAGGGTTCTCTCCCGATATTATAAAGGATTTTCTATAAAGAAATTCTCCCCCACAACGATTTTTTAAACGAAATTCTTCCCACAACGAATTTTTCAACAGTGTTCTCCCCACAACGAATTTCAACGAACTTCAAGGGCCCAACAAAAAAATCGTTTTGGCGAGAATTTTGTTGTAGAGAGAGTCATGGTAGACTCTCCTACTGCAATAGAGATGCCCAATACCAGTGGACAGCAGATGTCACTCCCATCGCCTCACGAGCTGGTCTCTTCTCCTGGTCGCATCGAATTAATGGATTCCAAACGAGCGGAAGCCTTATTCATGACCGTGAGAAGAGCAGGCTCTTCTACTTGCTCCCGACCGATTTTTTAGTAGGATAATTAGGAGGGCCTTGCTTTAGTCTACTTCGGTAGGCAGATAGATGGGTGAGAGAGAGAGAGAGAGAGAGATAGAAACATGAATTTCAGGATCCACTCTGCTGTCGGTTATGAATTTCTAGGCGAATTTCGAGAAGATTTTTTTTACTAATGTTTGTCCTGCACAAAACGATTTTAATGCATGCTTTGTTCATAATTCAGCGTAGCTCTTCGAAGTGAAATTTGACGTAAGCGCTCTTCGCAGGGGGAGGTTCTTATTTTTATGCATTTGAAAAAAGCTTTCAAAAGGAATTTTTCCAGCAATCTGTCCCGGAAATATCGAAATAGAGGAAGTTTTCCGGACGCTAAAGACCCGTCATCACTCGATTTATTTCCGTCATGCTATAAAACAAATGACAGGGCCCTGAAATGCAGCACCACATATAATCACATATCAATTTTCATGGTACCGTTGATGTAAAAAAATATTACAGTGAGATCAAATTTTTACGGGACTTGTATAAGTTTCTGACTTGTGTAAGTTTTGTATAAGTTTCTAGTCCGCAAGCCATAGTTCAGTTTTAGTGCTCTAGCTATTTAATTTATGCTCAGAAATTGTACCTGCCTGGGTAATATTATTCGTTTTGACAAGCTATCGATTGTGATCGTCACAGCCGCGGGTTCAAAATTTGGATTCACCGGTCATTTGCTCAGCTGAGAAGGAGATTCTTTTGATTTTTTTTTGCTTTTACGTTCGCCATTTTTTGTGTGTGAAGTGTTTTTTGTTCGTTCGCGTCCAGGCAGACGATTTTTCTCGATTTGCTTAGGTTTATTTTGTATTATTTTTGGAACTTCAAGTCTTATTGTTTGTATTCCATCTTACAGCAGTAGGCATTGGAGTCTGATGACGAGGGCTAAAGTCGGGAAAAAAAACTTCGAATGTAACGTTTGGCCGAGGATTGATCCCAAATTCGCAACAGGTATCGCTCGTTTCTTCGCGTCCAGGTGGACGATCGCTCTTCATTTATTTTCGCTTTCATTTTTGCTTGCATTTTCAAGTCTTTTGTTTTTATTCCACTGTTCATCAGAGTTATGGGAGTCTGATGACGAGGGATAAAATCTGCAGGAAAGTCGAACGTAACGTTTTATCAAGGAATGATTTCGGATCCCTAACGCATCTTTTGTTTCGTTGCGTCTAAAGTGTTCGATTTTTCTCGATTTATTTTTGTTCCGTTGTTTTTGATCTTCGAAGCATTTTATTTTTATCCAGAGTGCTTGGTAGCAGTCTGATGTCGAGGACTAAAATCGGCAGGAACGTCGAACGTAAAGTTAGGTCAGAGAATTATCCCGGATTCCTGGCATTTTTTTTTTTGTTCGCGTCCAGGTGGAGGATTGCTCTTGATTTATTTTCGTTTTAATATTTTGGCTTTTTTTTCAATTGTTTTCTTTTTATTCCACTATACTGCAGATAATGGGAGTTTAATGCGGAGGGCTAAAATTAGGTGAAACGTACCAATGTGTTGTTTGGTCAAGGAATGAACTTGGATCCCTAACGTATCTTTTGGTTTTTTGCGTCCTGCTGGTGGACGATTGCTATTGATTTATTTCTGACGACTGTTTTTTTTGTATTTTGAAGCCTTTTGTTTTTATCCCACCATACAGCAGAGTTATGACGAGGGCGAAAATCGGAAGGAACGTCGAACGTGACGTTTGGTCAAGGAATGATCCCGGATTCCTGGTGTCGGTGTGGGGCCTGGGAAAAGCAAACAACGTCTTCGCCTCGAAGCCCTGCGACAGCTCAGGGTTTCACCCTCTATACACACACATATATATACTGTATATACGGGATGAAACCCGCACCCGGGTCCCTCCTCAGCATCTCGTCATCTACCATGCCGAGCAGAGTGAGTGCTTTGAGACCCGGAATCGCTGTAGTCCCGAGAATCCGTTATTATTCCCGGGGCCGAGGGAACCCCGACTTGTACGCTTTACGGACTATCTTCCGCTTCCGGGGACGGCGAAGGGAAACAGATCCCTGGGCCCTTTCTCGCATTCGCGAAATATAAGGATTATGCGGCCGGGTTCCGGCTCACACTCTCGAGACGACGGGGGTTTTGCTCCTCTTTTCAAGCATACCATAGAGCCATGATGTGCCCAGGCCATAAAAACCAACATCGTTTTCTGTATGCTGCGTGAGGAGAGATACAGCATTATGGTCAGTGATCCCGCGAGCAGCGGTTTTATCTCTCGCCGTGCAAGAACCCGGGGAAATTTCCAGGAGAACCATGCATTTTCCAGTAACGCCAACATTCCGGGTACTTACTGTGCCCGGCAAATTACCCATTCGAATCTCGCTGCTTGCTTCGGGCGTTTCCTGCTGCACAAATAACTGCAATGAGAATAAGCAAGAGTGGAGTCGGTGAACATGCATAAATAACTGGTTCTGGGAGAAACATATACATTACAGCAGTGGTCTGCAACCTGTGGTCCATAGACTGGTGCCAGTCTGCAGCCGATTTTTTTTTGCAGGTAATCAACGGGAAATTTTCTTTGGCATAATAAATTTACTGAATCTCGTTTTGAAGCCTTTTATCTTCATCTAATACTTTAGAAACAACATGGCACCTGAAATTATCTGATGAAAAAGTGACTTTTCTCCCGATAAAAACTTCAGATACATTTTCCCCTGCTAAAAATATATCTCAAGTATCACTCCAAGCAACCCTTCTTGAAGCTCAGGTTTCTAATTTTTGAAGACATTCGAATATTTAGCTGCTTACTGCAGTTGATTCTTGAATTAGTTTTTTTTGTGAAAGTCTTGGTTAGAGGACTTTATTACAGACACTTACAAAATTTCTGCTGGTCTTCAAAGATTTTTTTTAACTTTGCTGGTACACAAAAACCGAAGGTCGGAAAAGGTTGGGGAACACTGCATTATTACAGTGTTGGCTTGTACTCGTTAAATTCCCGTATTTATTACGATGTGTCTGAGTACCGTATATTGACGGAAGCCATCATTTTATAAATGCAATTTAGAAGAGAACTATTTTGTAAAGACGGCGTAGAATTTTAAAATGTTTACATGCAGCCCATACATAAATGAAGGCTGGAATAAAAAAAAGCCAGAAAAATTTCGATCAAGATATTTTCCCGAAGACAAATGACAGCACTTAGCAGAAAATAAAGGTCTGGAAATTTTCAGAGATCCCTTGTCCCATACATTAGTCAAATCAGCATGAAGCTGGGACTTTATTTTGAATATAAATCGCATTTTTGTCACTGTGGTCTCTGCATAAGTCGAATGACTGCAAAGATAATACATTTTTTGAACTCATACCGATTCACAATAAGTTCAAGTTAAACACAAAAGGATATTATCGAAAAATACATGATTTTTCATTCGATACACAAGTTTCAGTATACAATGTAATCAATTTCTTGTGATTTGAAAACTACACAATGTGAGAAACCTTCTGCATGGAACCTTAAAAATCCCAAGATTATCGACCAGCTATTTTATTGCCAACGTCCCAGAAAAGGGAAAATATACCCCATAAATCCCTGCACATGGAAACGCATTCCGGGTTCTTTTTCTCGGATCAGGGAGGAGAATAGCATTTCCATAGAGATACAGTACATTCCAAATGGGATTAGCGAATTTTTCCACTACACCTCACGCCTCATCTTGACTAAAAAAAATACTATTGACAAGGAGTCAAGTTTAAATTTCAGAATGATTTTTGCTGAAAAAATTTCAATTCATGGCAAATAGCGGTCATGATCCGCTCTCCTAAAATTCCCAGAAATTTCTGGAATGTCTACGCCACTCAGCATAGACATTCTGGTTTTATGCCACACAGCATAGAGAAAATTTTCAGTCAGGGCAAAAATTTTCACGTTCAATAAACGATTTTTTTTTTATTCCAACGGAACCTCAGTAGCTAATCGTGGATTTTGCGTGAACGGAAATGATGCGACTGCAGATTCTCGTCGCTTTAATAAGAGTTCTCCAATAATCAGCAAGTGCATGGCAACATGAATTGTACCACTCAGTTGCTATCCGAAGCTCGTTAATATCCGCACAGGAGGATATTCGCACGAGAGGATCCTCGAAAACAGCGGAAAATGATCTCACTTGCTCCCTCTCTCACATGCACGTGCAGTATATTTTTCAGGACACTGCAACCTTCATTTTATGGAGAACCTGAAAAAAAATCGTCGTTCTTTTTTAGGTTGTGGACTGAGGAAATCCGGAGTTTTTCCGCAAATTTTCGATGATGGAGTTTAAAACAGTACCAGGAACTTTGTTTATTCTTGTCCAAAGGGAAAATTCAGCGAAAAACAGTATTGACGGAAATATTTGACTGGTTTTCCAAATTTAACCTACAAATGGGTTCAGATGATGTCTCAGGTGTGTATTCAATATGCTCGTTCATGAAATCATTCGAGCATGTGAAATCGATCATCAATTATTTCTACTGGAAAAGGTTAGTTCAAAGCATGATTTCAACAAAATACGTTGATTTAGAATTCCATGGAAGTGTGTCTCTTGAATAAACCCAGCAAATGAATGAAAGAATGACACAGAATGAAAAAATACGCTGAGGAAAGACACGGAAAAAATACTCATTACATCAACGGACAATCTTGGAATTCCGCGATTATAATGTCGGAAAATGATACTCCGACCATAATCCGAGGAAAGCGCATTGTGACAATAAAAAGTCCATTATCCGGGACCCCACTACACTGCACTTGAATAGTCGGTCGTTCCGGCCTGTGTTCGAGTCGACTGGTGCCGCGGCAGGAGACGGGTTCCGGAACCCGGAGGATACCGGTTTTGCCGGGCTTCAGCGAACCCGGCGCGTCGGATGTTTACGAAGCAGCCAGGCCTCCCGGCGGGGCCCGTGCCTCCCTCCCGGGTTGACGGATTGCCCGCTGGGATGCCGACGAGAAGAAGAAGAAGACGACGACGCAAACCCGGGGACCCGGGGGTTTCAATGGAGAGGCGAACCCGGACTCCGGGACCCGGAGGCGTCCCGGGGGACTCGTTGCCGCGGACGCCACTGATTGCACCGACGAACACGTGCGACATCGACCCCTTCTTCGGCGCCTGTACACAGGAGGATCCCGGCAGCGGACAAACAGGTGCAGGGTCGATGATCGGGGATTAATGCAGGGCGCAGCTGCGACCAGGCCGTCGATTGAATTGTCGGTGCACAGAGGCGGTGAACTGAGGTTAAGAGCTTTGTTAGAACCTCGTGATGAACGTAGGGACTAGATAAGGTTCATGGGCTAGGGACCTAGAAGACCCAGGAAACGTGTGTGTGTGTGTCACACACGCACATAATCTGAGGACGACGAGGGATCCCTGGTCCCCACGGGAAGCAAAGGAAGAAAATCGGCCCTCCTATAGTACGGTAATTTCAACTTTTTTCAGACTTGCGCAGTATTCAATCGTTAAAGCTTTGGTTTTGTCACTGTGTACCATCGTAAGGGACTGGATCAATCAACATTAAAAAATAAATAAAGATGCTAACGCAAAATACAGTCAACACAGTTGCTGTCTTTGAAGTCGCCGAAACCGATCCCGTGTTGGATCTTGGATAAATTTCGAAAACATCTTTAAAATATTAAAAATTTAGAGAAAAACAGAAAATTGAAATCAGCAGCTTCAAATTACTTTTTCTGGGGTTAATGGCGCACATTTATTTCTGCTCGGTCCTTTGAACAACGTCTGCTAAATGCATTTTAAAAAGTATTCCAATCTTCACAGAACGACCAATTTTTGCTAGGTCAATGCATGGGAAAAATGAAAATTAACATAAAAGATTAATGAAGCGTTTCGAAAATCAATCCAAGATATTCAAGAACAGCAACATTGAAAGCATTTATGAATGGAAAACCGAGCGGCAACTTTGCAGAGACCTCACTGAAGAAAATATGGCTCAGTTACAAAATAAAATCAATGTAACTCACCCTGGTTTCCAATAATTGTGCATGCATGGTGATGGGGAAGAGAACGATTTCTTTTTCTGACCTCCTGATCTATTTAGAAATTTTCTTTTTCAAATCAGGGTACGAATTAAAATTCCACGTTCGCTGATCTAGAATCTGAATATATTCTTGAGTATTTACCCCGGGTTGAAGTGAAATACAGTGAGACCCCAAGATGCGGACATAATTGGTGCATCAAGAGTGTCCCGCAGTCAAAATGTCCCTAAGTTGAGTTTTGTTTTCCCTTAGACTCACATTATATAATTTGTAATGGGTGTTCTTTGGAAGAAGTATTCTTCAGAATTCCCTGAAGAAAATTGCTTGCCACTTGAATTTGATTATTTGAATTAGTGAATACATTTTCAAATCAATAAGAAAGAACTGAATAGTGTATCTCTGTAATGTGCACTGAAATTTTTGCATCTACAAAAAAAACATACAAGTGAAAAAAGTAGAAGTCACTCTATGCTGGAGGTAATTTTTTAATCAGCTAAATGGATGGTAATTTGGTGAGAGAAATGCTCAAGAACTTTTCTTACATAAATTTCAGGGTTGGAAATATCTGTTTCTTGTAATTTGGCATGAAATGTATTTGCAATTTTATCACAAAATGCCATGCCCAAGAACTTTTCTGACATCAATTTTAGGGTTGGAAATATCTGTTTCTTGTAATTTTGCCTGAAATGTATATGCAATTTTATCACAAAATGTCCCTATGTCGAGTCAGTGTCCTCATTTTGGGCCTTATTTATTGATTTTTCCTCGGGAAATGAGTGTCCCTATGTCAAATTGTCCGCAGGTCAAGGCGTCCGCAAGTAGGGGTCTCACTGTACTTGATCACCCTTTGAAATCCGACAACCCTCGCTCATATACGTACCGTACTCCTATTTTCGTCAGCGGGGATACTCTCCCTATTTCGAGAAACCATGCAGACAGTGGGGTATTTGCAAGCGTCCGAAGCCTCATCTCCTTTGCCCTTGAGGAAAAAAGGGTTTCCCTTTTTTCCCCTCCAGCGAGCGCCCCGAGGCTCGATGCATGTGCATGAAACGTATCAGTAGCTACTGATGAATGACACTGCGCCATCCAATCAGAATGGCTTTTTCTGGTGCTGGCAGGCAGGCCTGTTAGCGCCAAAACATATCAACATTCCCTGGGATGTTTTGAAACATTGCGAGGATCCCAGTGACGCGCGGGTCGATTTCATGTCAGCTTGCAGAAAGATCCCGAGATTTTCTCTCTCTCGTTTTTACCCCGCAAAATATAAGACCCTGCCGAAAGAGCCTCGGGGAGGAAAAACGCCTTTAGGCCCGTCGTCCGCTGGATGGTTGAACAAATGCGGATGTCATTCCTTTTCGCATGTGAAATGAAACGGGAAAGTCCCCATTTCCTCGATCGTCTTTCCTCATTTCATCATTCTTGGTGAAGTATATGCGCGAGAGTAAATTAATTCCAGGGCTGATCGCAGATGCACTTCCACTTATGAAGCGGGTTGTTCAACTTGGACGCGACCTCTTACATTTTTCTAATAAGTGAGATCATAAAAATAAAACCAGCACATAGCCCATGATGTTCGGAGGATCTGAGATTTTTTAAAGATTTCCAAAGCGAAATATCAATTTTCTGCATGCTGATAATGAGGGAAAAGTTTCCAGTTACAGTCAGAGTTCTCCATCCATGTCACAGGGAGATAAAAAATTATCAGGCCAGCCACAAAATTGACTAATTATTCTTGTTCTATCAATTATATTTTCTAAATTTTAGATAAGAGTTAAAACATCAAAAAAATAATTAGTTTTCCAAGTTGACCCTGACACATGTTTTATATTCCGTGACATACTCCTAGGTTGAAAACTCTGGCTGTGAGTGGTAAGTTTTCACTTATCATCAAGCAGGAAATTGAAATTTTGTTGCAAAAATCGGAAAAAATAACAGAACCTTAGAACATGAAGTACTGTGTCATGACTTAATTTTACAATAACACCTACGCTAAAAGGATCAGAGGTCCCGTCCAATTGGGACAACCCATGCGACGACCGCTTTCGTATGGAAATGCATTCCGCGTTTGCGTTTCTCGATCGGGGGAAAAAAATTTATGCATATGTGCTTCCATCAACATATTTCTTAGAATAAATCAACTGTAATTTACCGAGAAAGGAATGGCGTGGAATAATTCAGCGAGAAACTGCTGGTTGGCCTTGTAGTGTGCGGTATTGAGCAGCATATCCCAGCCCCCGAACCCTTGGAAATCCCAGCAGCTCAAGAAACGGAAATACTGTATAACCTGTTCCGTAGCATGAGAAACATGTTTTCCCATGCAACTTAAAGGTCATGTCTATATGAAGCGCATCTTCATCCTTCTAGCAGACACCTGCAACACGTACCATAGTGGGTAACTGGGTATGGAATGAAGCCCGGAGGAAGGCTCCAGGGGAGTTGCCTTATTAGAAAGCTACATCATGCTGCCTTTGGGGAAGAAGGATAATGCAAAAGCAAATGCGGGATATGGCCTCACGTTACGCACGCATACCATGCGATTTTCGCAGAGAGGGAATATCCTCGTTCCTGTTTCCTTGATGTTGATTTCGACGCTGCCCCTTTTACTCACGTATATACGCAATTAATTCCATCTATCGCCTTTTCTCAGTTCATGGCTTCCATTGAATCAACTATGATTTCTCTGAAAAAAAAGAATGTTTTATCAAGGATTTTTCGGAATTGTGTTTACCATATTCACTGAGCACCACGAGCCATTTTTCCTCGAAATTGAGATGGAAATTCAGGGTGCTCATCATAGGCGGAGAGAAAATTTCCATGAAATGTTAGAAATTTAGGTGCGTACCGAACGTGAATTTACTGGGATATTTTTGAACCATCAGTGTTCCCTAACCTTTTTGGTCCCAGGGGCCGGCGAATTTTCGTTTTAAAAATTTCAGACTGCCAAATTTCCGAAACATTTTCTGCCGACTGGCTAAGTTCCATGAATTTTTTGCATTATCAAAAAGTTTTGCTTGAAAGACTTTCTTGCAGGTATTCTGATTTTTTAAAGAAAAATAAGAGCCGATGAAGCAGCTGTAGTGGAATGTCTTCAAAAAATAAGAAAGGTTTCTCAGAATTAAAAATTGAAACAATTTATTCAGGTCAAGTTTTCTGAAATGTTTTTGGAAAAAAAGCTAACTTTAATTTTTCATCAGATAAGTTCAAATTTCATTGTGTTTCCGAAATTCCATACTTCCTTGCTATGTTTGATAAATATATTTCAATGCAGAAAATTTCCCGCGGACCAGTGAAAAATTCCAAGGATTGGTGCCAGTCCGCGGCCCACTGTTAGTTGGGTAACAATCACTGTTTTAAAGCAAAGGAATAGGAAATCAATTGACTTGAAACATAATTCCTGTCCAAATTTGAATTCTGATGCATCACATTTTTGAAATTTTGTAGTTTTTCAGTCACTAGAATGAGATGCAGATCTTACGCAGGGATATGATTTCATCAACAACCGTATTTACTCAAGTACCACATGCACCTTTTTTCTGGAATTTCAGAAGAAAAAAAGGGGTGCACGTCATAAGCAGGTACAAAATTTTGAAGAAGTTTTAGGAAGTTATGTGTGCATTATAGTTGATTATAATGGAGAAATTTGGAGCAAATGTAACAAGAAAACTTTTTTTGTACTGAAAAAGTTGAAAATTGATGAGATTTTTGAGGTACAAAATTTTCAAGAAGTTTTAGGAAGTTATGTGTGCATTATAGTTGATTATAATGGAGACATTTGGAGCAAATGTAACAAGAAAACTTTTTTTGTACTGAAAAAGTTGAAAATTGATGAGATTTTTGTTCAATTCATGCCTAAAGTCAATTTTTTGTTTTTATTTGCAAAATTTTGTTGTTTCAGATTCACTAAAAATGGGGGTGCAAGTCTTACTTGGGGATAAGATTTTAGCAAAATTTCCAACTGAAAAACCCCTCTGTGCGCCTTACTGGAGGGCGCATGGTACTTGAGTAAATACAGTATTTAAGGTGAAAAATTGGTATGCGTGCTGCGGGTCTCACTCTTGGACACATGGTACCCAACTAAATGTGGCATACATATTTTCTTTACAATCCTTTCATGTTCGTTGTAACGAGAATTGACCTATTTATTGCGCAAAGATGTCTCACGCTGAGATTTGGTGAATATCGCCACTATAGCAGCGGATCTGATTGTTTCACTCAATGCTCGCTGTGAGGAGAATATAACAGCCCCGCGAGCTGCGTCCTGAATCATATCCGGGCGGCCATACCCGGGTAAGTAGGCGAGGAGGTCCCAGACGCCTCCTGATAAGGCCTTGCCCTCGAGGGACACCTTATCAGAAGTTTTAGAAATCTCCATCCTAAGGGCGCTTCACTCGCGTGAGGCACGGTCAAGAGAAACTCCACCCTTCCATTCTTCTGCCCCATTTTTTTTTTTTGCCTTCTCCAATCGATATTTGTTTCCTGCGACAAAATCTGCAGCTACTTTTGCATGGCGGACAGAAGACGTGACTGTGGCATTAAAATGAACGTTGCCCGTTATATGACGCCAGGAGGCTTTGATGGTGGAGTAGACGAGCCTAGAAATATTCTGGTTCTAGAAGGGTTGCCAGTGATTTTTTTCTGATCTGACTGGCTCAGTATAGAAGGAAATAAACCTATTAAAGAAAAGATACGATTTTAATAAAGCATTCGAGAAGTGGAAAGGAAGCTTTGAGCAGCTTATTCATGAAATGGAACAGAATCATCCGTGTGAAAGAAGTCTTTTCGAATTAGTGCTGGAAATGATCCTGGGACATCAGCATGGAATAAAATATTACGTGGATAAAATATCCTGTGCTATATTTATAGACAAATGAGATCACCACAAACGAGAAAGACAGTAACTTCAGAAAGGTTAAACGTGTGACAAGAGCAGGGCGGAGGGTCATTTGGATGAAATATAAAACTGTAGGAGCAGGGAAGGTAATAGAAACGAGAAATAAGGTCACCGAGAAAAATTATACGTCTGACACACTTGATTCTTTTCCTCAATATATTCAAAGTTTTCAAGATTTAACACTAAATTTTTGCTCCTCGAATAGTGTGAAACCATCAAAACAGAAACTGGTGGACTAAAAAACAATTCTGTTTTATTCAAACTTCCATCAGACGATTCTCCAACAGGCATGGATATCCAGAATCTGGAAATGGAAATTTTTACAATTATTTTTGAGTCATCTTAATATTTTCGCTCAAGTTTCGAAATGCATGAATGACGATTGAAGCAGGGCTAGATGCGAAATTAAAGCTGTTTTTCGGTGATCAAGGCTCTCGGAGATTTAATACATATACGTTCAGAGATTGAAAAGTAGCAGGATCGTTACGAAATTTACTTGGCAGAGTTTTTTCGATGATGGCATACTGAAAGTCCAAGTTCGAGAGGTGCTGACTTTCTGACATATTTGGATAACTTCCTGATATCGTTAGCTTCGTGACGATGGAATTATGAAAGCCCCGAGAGCGTCAAACCATAGCGAAAAGCTCATTGGATACCCCCAGCACATGGTACCATCATCAGCACAGACTTGCGCCACGCGTGTACATTCGTTTTCTTGAGTAGCTGTCGATTAATGAAGGCTCGCGTCGTTCACAGCCAGGCTCATTGTCCTGACTACTCAGCATACCCTTGTGCCAACTAATAGCCCCGGGACCCGGGTTCTCCCGTCTTGCCTCCGGGCTCCTCTACTAAACGCGAGTTGCATTCGCGAAATTTCCCGCATTCCGCAGGAAACGAGGCATTCTTGCTTCTTCGGCGGAAGCTTATTCATTTATCAATATTTGCCTCCTTCATCAGAGTCGTCCAAATGAAATAAAAGAAGCAGATTCAGCTGTAGTTGGAGTGATTTCAATCACATCATCATCGGAGTGCATATACAATTTTGCCGAAGCTCTTTTTTATTTTCGAACCAATGCGTAATTTATATGTCAGTAATCTAATTTTGAATTACCCGCTCATTTGATGCATCCATTATCATAAGTGCACTGGCATCCGCCAAAGAAAACGCAACTTTTTTATCCAACAGCTTCAAAATTAATTCGAAATTTTCTACGGCAGTTATACATGGAGTTATTCAAAAATCTTCATAAGGAGCACATTTAGAAACTACAGAAGAACTTTCATGAAGTTTGAACTAAGATGGTTGCTCGATTTATGTAAAAAAAGGATTACCCTGTGCTTTTATAACCCCTTCAACTTTGAAACACTTGAAAATGTTTTCCAATCACTGCGAAATATCTTGAATCTATTCAGGCATTCATGAAAATTGAGAGTTGCAAGAAAATCTTGAAAATATCATTATCCCTTGCTGGTCATCATCTGAATGAAGCAAGAAAAAAAAAGGAAACGGGCGCCTATTTTTCCTGGCTTTCAAGATAGTCGTGACATATCCTCGAAAAACACGTTTCCGTTGAGAATATACAGGGAATTAGCTTGAAATCTATTAAATATTCAAATTTTTTGTCTAAATAAGTTGAAAATTTTGAGTACATCGGAGAATGGGCCTTCAAACGGAGCGAAACCGAGGTTCACGATTGTCGTCGTGCAAAATCGTGCGAATTCTTCCCTGCATCCGCAATTTGCGATACAAATAAGACGAAATTACCCTGAATCGAGGGCATCTGCTGAATGTAATACCACGCAGTCTGAGAATTTGAGAATTACGACCTTCCCCCCGTGCATCAGGCTCGAAGGGTCGGTTGGGACGGATGCCGTAGATTGATGATGGCTCATGCAACCACCAGTCACAATGATTTCCTGGACTCCTCAACAACCGCTCTTAGCTTCTAATGGTTCCTAGAAAAGGGGCTTCGAATAATGCCCGAGGCAACACACCGGGTTCCTGGTGAGCCAGGCACCAGGAAAGCAGAGGGTGTCCTGATGGAATTGTCTGCGTCTTTCCGGATGCTGCGGGGCTGGAAGCATTTCTGCGAATGCCGAGACATACGGGCTGACGAGATGAAAGCAGATGAATGCAGAATGAGGAATATTGTGGCACTATAGTAGCAGGAATGATGTTCCTGCTTCCAGCATTACACATCTGCAGGACGAAAAGCAAAACAAGAAAAGAAAAATATACGCGCAGTAATGGGATGAAAGGCACGACGTCCATGATACTCTGCTTTGTTACCATTTGTGCGAAAAAATAAGATAGATAAAAAATACGATTGTAATGTGCAATTCATTACGCTTTCCTACATTTTAACTCGCGCTATAGATGCATCCAGAGTAGACGGATGCAGTATTCATTTTGAAAATCATTTATGTTTCTGAAAATAGAATGCACCTGAGCATTCGTCATAAAAATTGTCAAAATAATCGTTCACTGCACAGGAGAAACATTCTCACAGAATTTCAATGATCAGAGCTCCTCTGAAATCAGATTCCAGTGTGCTGATTTGAGAAAAGCACTTTCAAATCCTCCCTTATGCCCCGTCGATATACATGCAATTCCATCTTTCCGAAGATCGGCGGAAATTGAAAATTGTTCTTAGTCCGAAAACTTTCGACATTTTCGAAACAAAAGTACCTTTAGCTCTCAAAGGTCATGTTGTCTTGACCTCATACCACAATCAGGATCCTGTTTGCTCAGCATTAGGAAATATGATATTCATGATATTCATGTCGAACCATCTGGATTACCATTTTAAATTGTCCATCAAACATAATCTACCTATGTAACTAGATAACGTTCTATTTCCAAGAGAAATATATTCTATTTCGCTTGGTCCCACCCAAAGCTACATCCAAGGGGAACATTTCAGCGGAAGTACGATGAGATTAGATTTTCTGTACCATCACGATGGAATAGTTTGTTCTTTCATTTTATTTTATTTTGCTCTATTAAAATGCATCTTGCTGACAACGCCTCAGTTGTATTTCTTACTTTTTCCAAAAAGATATGCTAAATCATTGTGCTCATTTTTGGAAAAATCTTGTTCAATATGTATTTTCCTTTTATCTATAAGCTGAAAAAGTAAGATGCGTATACATTGTCGTTCGACACTTAAGCTGAAGTAGATCGATTTTTCATAAATTTTTCTTGTGATGTGTAATGCCTATTTTTGAATTTAATGGTTCATCAGATCTACCATATTTACTTGAGTACCACCACTACCACGCGCACCTTTTCCCCAAAAAAAATTTGTGAGGGGAAAAAAGGGGCGCGTCAAAGACGAGTAAATTTTTTTTTTTTAAGTTTTAGAAATTTAGGTGTTTATTATACTTAATTCAATCGAGAAATTGTAGACCAATAAGTTTACAGTAAACTTTATTTTAATGAGAACAATGTAATACTAGTCAATTTTGCGTTCAATCCATGTAGAAATCCAAATTTTGGTATTCATTTTTTTTAAATATTGTTCCAAGTGCACGTCTTAATCATGGATAGGGTTTCATCAAAATCTTCAACTGAAACCCCGTGGCGCGCGTCTTAATGTAGGGCGCTGCTGTAAGGGAGTAAATGCGATGTTCTGTGTTTCGCGATTGCATTTGTCATTGCATTGATCATCCTAAATACAATTATTGTCTGGTTTTTTTTTTTTTCTCACATTCAGCTACCGGACCGCGACGTCGACTCATTGGGGCAGCATCACACTCACACACACACACACACGTCACGCGAGCAGGGGAATTATCCCGACTGCTCCGGGACGGGTTCAGCGTCGTTCCCATCAGAGAGCATGTGCATCTTCTTCTTCTTCTTCTCCTGCCGGCCCGAGAAAGCACTGCTCCGCCACACGCTGGATGCAGTGACAGGCAAGAGATGCTGCGGGGTGCTAGGCAGTGCTCTGGCATCGATCACACTAGCTGTCTGGTCTTGTTATTGTGTCTCGGGCCGGGCTGCCGTCGCAGCATATCGCGCGCCGCGCCGGACTGATGGCGATAATTGCGGAACCCCCGCGGCCGGCGCTTCAAAGCCTAGTTCCCGTTGATTGGACGGGCTAGCTCGACGCCGTCGGGGCGGCGCGCAGCCGCCGCGCGACGACGTCGTGTGTCTCGGAGACCGGCACCTCCCGCCGACGACGCGCCGCACCGACGCCAGTCGTGCGACGCGCTGCTCGCCCCGCGGGTCGCCTCTTCTGGCAAGGGCAGGAAATTCGTGAAGCTTATTGCTGGCTCAGTTTTGAAGAAAAAAAAATATAAGAGAGAGAAGTGATTAAGGAACTAATTTGCGTGATTTTCTCCTCTTTCAACATTGAATACACTTGAATTAAGGCTGAAATTCCGGACAATTTTCTTTTTTTTAATTTTTGTCAGCATTTTCTGCATTCCTGCTCTGAAGGGATTAAAATGCCATTGAGTGGATTTGGGTTGGGTGGGAAGGGGGGTTTGGTTGTGGAAATCTTGAGTGAACCTTGTGAACGCTGAAAAGCGGCAAATAAAGTGTTCCGTTCATTAATTCATTCATTCATTCATTCATTCCGGACAAGCGCAAAAATATTTTTCTGCTGCCTCCTGGATCCACTGCCAAACTCAGGGTTTCATTTCTTGAAATCAGGCTCAAGGCGATTACATTTTTACCCATAGAATTGAAAGAAAAAATTATTATCGTTTCTGATCAATAAATCATTACTTCCTGCGTTTTTTTTTTCTTCCGCCGTCCGCGAAAAGATCCCGGATTTCAAAACCGGGACTCATCGGGAGGATTCGGAATACTTTTTTTTAGTCATTGAAGCTATTTTGTTGACTAGTGTCTTCTTGCGTCGTGCTGGAAATTCGTAAAGCTTGCCGCATTTGAAAGAAAGAGGGAAAGCAGTGGATAAGGAACGGAATTGAGTGATTATCTCCTGTTGCAGTAGTTTTTGAGTGATTTTATTCAGTCAACTACGCAAACACGCCGGATTTCAAATACTCGAGGTGATCTGGAATGTTTTTTTTTCTTCTTTTAAGCTTTGGTGTGTAATAGCCTCTTATTGCGTCGTTCGGGAAATTTGTCAAGCTTAGGTCCGTTTAATAAAAATAATCATCAATTAAATTTAGTGAATTTCCCCTGTTTGATTAATGTCGGCGGGTTTTTCTTCTGCCGCCCCCGAAAAGATCCCAGATTTCCAAGCCTTTCAGTTTTTGGAATAATTTTTTCGTCTTCGAAGCTAGCGTTGAATTGATTGTAGAATATCCGGGAGAATATTATTACTAATAATATTAGGATAATACACGTGGACTCTTTCTACAATGGAATATCGAAGGAACCTATAAAAAGTTCTCGTAGAGAGAATTTTGTTGTTGGTGTAGAGAACCCGTATGAGACCCAAAAACTATCGTTCCACGGATAAATTCGTTGGAAACAAGATTGTTGTGGAGAGATTCCATCTGTATCCTATTGAAGAATATTCTTCCTTTGTGCAACTATGTGATGGCGATGGTTGCTGCTGGTGAATTTCAATTCCATCTCATCACAATTCAAGTATCGCCCATTTTATCTCTCGCTGAAGAAACATAGCAATTTTTCTCTATACTGTCCTGTGAGCTAGCTTGGAAATACTTTTTGGATGAATGCCCAAATAAAATTGCATTCCACGGCACGATTAAAAAAAAAACTCATTTCAATAGCACATGTTCTTCAGATTCAAGAATTTCGCTGCTGTTTCTTCTCTGTTTATAAAATTTGATTTGTGTAGCGATTAAAGAAAAGTTCAATTTTGATCTTGATCTGGTGCTTAAATTTTTACTCGGCGCTTCTCTGCGATGATTGATGAAAAAGGAGCGCAATTGAAATAAAGATATTGAAAAAAGACGAATCAAAAAGCGTTGGATTTGCGATATGCAGAAAATTAGCATAGAAATTAGCCGCCCATGCCTTGTCGGGATATAACTCGATTGGCAAAGAAAAGAAGGTTCCGGACAGGGATTGATAGACGACCATACGTGTCGACACATGTGTTCGCATTGAACACGTGCCAAAGTTCAGCGGCAAGGCTTCGTGTCGCCCGACTCAGTTCATCCCGAAAGAAGTTCTCATCATTCCAGGTCACATCTCCCGAGTTCGACACAATGAATTTATTGATAAGAAACCGATCATAATTTTTTTCTTTTAATTCTATGGGTAAAAAATTAATCGACTTGAGCCTGCTTTCAAGAAATGAATCCCTGAGTTTGGCAGTGCATCCATTTATATAGTGGTGCAGCAGAAAAATATTTTTGCGCGGGTCCGGAATTTCAGCCTTAATTCAAATGTATTCGATGTTAAAAGGATTTCGGTGAAGATTAATTACTGTGGAAATATTCTTCCAGGGTCGGAAAAATATAGCATTGCGAGAAATTTCTGGGGTTCACCTGAATCTGAAATCTCTTTATTTCAGAATGCTCTGGGGAGATTGAATAATTCAAGTCGTCCTTTGTAAAAGCCATCCTAGATCGGACATAGTGTGGTAATGCCTTTTCATATCCTGCTTTCTCGCTTAAAGATGCTTTCGGGGGGTTATTTTGGCCACTTTTTTGATCAGTTGTAACTCCATAGCTCAAATTTCTCGAAGTCAAATACCTCCTTGTGTCGATTTTTCAAGTACCCACCTGAATTTTCTTTGAAACAATGAATTAAAAATCTCTTCAAATAAAAGACTCTTTCCTCAATAATTATAATTTTCTGGAGCCCTTCGGGCTATTATTTTATTGAAAAAAGAAAAAGAAAAGCAATGAAAATTGCATCGTATGTGTTCTGAAAGGAAGTGAAAGACTCATCAAGCAAATTAACCCTTGCCAACAAGTTCAAATTCCTGTCAATTCATTCAACAAGCCATTTAGAGCCATCAAGAATATTGCCAATTTCAATTTCCTGTAATTCTTCTTTCTGCTCTCCCCCGCAAAGAAAATGCTTGATTCCCTTACTCGGAACCTCGTAAACTCGAATTTTTCCCATGCCTCTTGAATTTTGAATAGAACGGATTGATTTTTCTGCGTCACTTTTGCCTTATTAATATCACTGATTTTGATTCCACCTCGTATTATTCTTTCGCACAACATTTTTCTCGCCTGTAATTTCCTCCTACGTAATCTTCTTCACGCTATGTATGCTAAATTTCTCCACGCCATCATTTTTCTCATGGTGATATGTTCCTCGTTTATTCCAGGTAATTTACTCGAGATCCTGCATTTTGATCCCTCATTGCATTAATCCATCGCAAAAAATTGTCTTCGCATGCAATTCTCTCACAGATTATCATCTAATTCTAAACGTTACGTAGACAAACTTTTCCTCCGGAATTCTCACCACGCCGTCGTTTTTTTTTTTTTCATGAAGAAATTTTCCCTGGTTCCCAGGTAGTTTGTCCGAGCGGACAATCGTGACCGGCAGCCCGCCGCGGACAGCTCGCACCCGCGTGCCACTGACCCTGAACCCCGGGGGGCTGCGGCACACACATACATTCGCAGCTGCCGGCCCTGAGCTTTGTTTTCCACCCCCCACCCCCGTTTTGAATCCCGCGGATCCCCGGATATATACCAGTGGTGGCAGCAGAGCGCCGCGGGATCGCGAATGATCGACTGCTGATGGCGCCGGCGGTTCGGGGGCGCTCGACGGCGCGGGCCCTGGCCCTGGTCCTGGTGGCGTTCTCCGCCTGCTGGGTCGGGGTCGCCCGCGGGAACCCAGACGCCAAACGGCTCTACGACGACCTCCTGAGTACTTACAACCGCCTCATCCGCCCCGTGTCCAACAACACGGAGACCGTCACGGTCAAGATGGGCCTTCGCCTCTCTCAGCTCTTGGACCTGGTGAGTGGCCACCCGCCCCCCGTTTCCTCAAATGCATGCTGACGGACGTTCAGTGCTGGTGAATGGTTCCTTCCGCCGGACAGTACTGCACAGTACTGACTTGAGCGGGATCTCAAAGAGATCCCGAAAAATCCAAAACGTGTGCGAAAAGGGAATGTATATCTCTATTTAACCCGAGTACCACGCGCACCCCACTTTTCTGGGCACTGTATAGTTTTCAGGAAAAAGGTAAATATGAAATACGATACATTATGATATTTCATAATTCCAGATATTAAATCTCTGGGATCTTTCGAGGGCAACAGAAGAAATGCACACGGAAAATAATGAAGCATAAGCTTCTCTTTTGTTGCTCATTTACTCCTTTCTACTTTTTAAACTGAGCCTATAGCTTCACGAATTTTCCGCAAGTTTACATTTTTCGAAAGAAGAGGAAACTGAATAGTGTCACATCAGCAACGATAATGCTTTCGTTTGCTTGTTTCTCTATTTTTTATCGGCAAAGGCACAGAAAAATACTCAAACGGTTTTCAGAAGCTCCTTGACTGTAGTTGGATTATGTCCGGAAAATGCATTTAAAACTGCAGTAGTGCCTGAACTTTTTTTCGAACCTAAAGTCAAGAATACAGCATACACTTTGACCTCTCGTGGATCCAGGGAAATAAGCGACTAAATTTGTTTTTTCAAGTTGATGACGACTGAGAGTTTATATTCACCGTATTTTATACACAAAACAAATTTTTAATGTTGGCGTCAGATACTCTTTCTTGGCCATTTGAATAAAAAAAGCTGTCTCAATATAGATTTCGTGTTTAAAAGCTGTCTCAAATGATTTCGTGTTAATATTTAATATGTTTTAAAACTCGGCGAAGTTTTTTCTGGTCTGACTGATCAAGCATCAACAAATTCCACGTCCACTGAGGCACTGAATCAATCCCTTTTTTCTTCAAAGCTGGATGAAGAAATCACGGTATTCCCTTCCTAAAAATATGATATATCAGCAACTGAAGGCTCTAATCAAAACTAGGGCGTAATGAGTTTTTTTGCCATCTTCTTCCGATCCCCCGAGGATCAAATCACGAAGAGTGTTAATCTTAGAAACTCAGGATATACTTCAATCAAGCTTATCTATACGGAATGAGGAATAAGGCGATTATACGCGGATAAAATGTCGCATGCTCTAAGCACAGAATTCCTACTTACTGATCGAATAGTGTCAATGCTCTCAAACTGTCCACGTGAGCCACTGTTTGAATGACATTCCAGAGAATTCCAGGAAATGTTTTGGAGAACTGGGTCTCCGGTGTTTTGTTTTTTTTCTCTCGAAAGGGAAGGAAAGAGAAAATTCGCAAAATCGACGAGCAGGAGAGACTGGATTCGAAGCCAGACCAGTGTATAGACGAACGTTTTCGTTTTCTAGCAGCTTGTCAGATTTCATAATCAGTCGAGCGTAAGCTCTCTTCTTGTTATTCACTCGATAGTTTTCAGCATAGTGCCGTAAAACTTAGGAAATAAGCCGAATGTGAAGTACATTGCAAAATCCGACGCATACCTCAACATCAAACTGCGATGATCCAATTTTTCGAGCCGCTGACCCGAACTAAACTAATTTATGAAAAGCTCATCGCGTCGAATCTCGCTCCCAGCTTATTAAAATAAAGTTTTCCACGTACGGAAGGGGAAAACTCACGAAAGGGGCCCAAAAAAATAACTGCAGTATCGTCTTAATTTTTTTCAAACGCGTGCTTCAAAATGTTCTGTCTTTTTCCAGCCTCAAACGAAGAAAATTTATCTCACTCTTAGTCCTGATAATTATGCAATATTATCCAGAAAGATTGGGTTATAAGGTTAGAATTCAATTATTGGAACGTACATTTTTGTCAGTTGATCGTTACGAGAATTAAGAATTACATAAAGTTTTTTTCTGATGAAATGTCTTGAAAAAAGTACATTTTTGTAACTCGATGACACAAATGGGAGTATGAAACTGAGGTTTTTCGTTATTGGAAAAATATAAAAATACCGTGCATAAGAATTTAACATGCGTTTTCACGACTAAAAAGTTCACATTCCATGCATTGCTCATCAGGGCACTGATTTCGTCATGTGACATACGCTGATCCGTAAATAAACTGCTCATTATTATCGCGAAACGTTTTGATTTGCTTCAATAAGAAAGACATGCGAAAATAAGAAAGCAGTTATCAGCTAGCTAGCTGGCCCTGCTGTCCAGGAAAAATGATTTATTTTACCCTAATGTGCTGTGCACACGCCGGAATGATTCATATTGATTGCCAGGATCGAATTTCCCTTGCGGGCTATTTTATCGAAGTTTTGAAGCTTTAACAGTTGACATTATGTTTGTAAATTTACATAAACTATCCCAAAAAAATGCGGAACGTTTGTGAATGCTGTCGAAAACTAAGGGTGCACCTTTCACGATTATCCCTTTCATCTGCGCACATCTTTTTTTTTCATTTTCCGATCGATATGCGTCCCATCAACTCTGACCTTATGTTCCCGAAGTTTCCATTGCAGGTCAAATGCATTTCATAAGAGCAACGGGAGATCCTGAGGATAAAGTTTGCCGTGTTCATCGATTATCCGATTTTCCACTTACGCCCAATGCTTTGCTTACACAATTTCTCGGAGGGTAAACTTGAACTGCTGAACTATAAGCCTATTTCAGCGTAGAAGCTGAAAATTTATTACAGTAAAAAAACTTTGGACTGTGGTTCTGAAATGCTTTTGGATTTCAGAATTGAAACATGAAGCCTTTTTGAGCCAGAACTTTTCCGTTTCCGGTTTCCGAAAGCTATAAAATATTATACAAATTAGGTCAAGTGATCCTTTATGGCTTCCTTTGCAGACACAGTGGTTTCTGAGAAAAACGAACAAGAATGTTTCCGGAAATCGCCCCGAAAACTCTCGAGCATTAATGAGAAGTACCGTGAAATAATGAATTCTAATGAGATCCATTTCAAATAGAAAGTCAATTTCATGCAAACGAATGCACACGAGTTGATGCACGCATTGCATCTTACCAAAAATATTTTCAAAGGATCTCTTGTTCAAAAATTCATCATCGAAAGAGACTCATCCAGCACCTGCAATTTATAATGAGTGATTTTAAAAGGGCAACCAAAACGGAATACTAAAATATTACCTTGAAAGATTCAATCATAATGTTGATTACTGCTGCACCGAGGAATCAATTTCATAAAATGCCAGACTTAGATGAGATTTTAGTTTAGTGCTACTCCATGACATAAATTTAGAGTTTAATCTAACGGTTGTTTAGTATAAAAAATGTTTTGCGCAATCACAGGTTAACAAGCTCTATATGACTCTTTAATCACACTGAAGCAATAAAAACCAGATAAAAACGTGAGATTGAAATTTAAAACTCTCGCGCTTTTCAAAAGTGAAACTGTTTCCAAAATTAGGGTAACGCTCTTCGCATTTTCCGGTTACGGTAAAAGTAAAACAGGACTTAGTATGTTCCTGGATCCTTTTTATCTGCTATAAAATCAATTGATTCCCCTTTATAATTTTAATTTTCACGTACACTTTCCATTTCAAAGCATAAGCAGACCGGAAATTCTCCGAGTCTTTGTTGAATATTTCTGAAAGAGGAACTGCATGAATTCATTTCCAGATTGATCCGGTTTCTCGTGCAAACTGACTGGTGAAAAAAATAAGAAAAATCGTGAGGTTTGTCTTAGATCAAGTTTTTTTTCCCAAAGTCACGGACTTCTGATGAGGTAGCTCGAAACTACTTTCTGAAGAAAAGGCCAGGGCACCTTGTAGATCAGTATAGGGTTTCGGTATTTAAAAAATAAGAAGGGGGGCACAGGTTTCTATAGTTGTTAATTGATCCGGTTTTCCGTATCAGGGACTCAGTCAGGAAGTAGTACACCGGCGAGGGGGGTTGGAAGGGCCGACCCCGGGGCCTTTCCCGTGGAACCGCGTGTTTCTTCTCGGGGGCGGCGCACACCGCCTCCAAAAGCCCGATCGAAAAGACCCTCGACAGCCCGGGCTAGGTCCCCCTCCTCCCCATCCCTTACCCGGCGCCCCCTTTAACTGTCGTCTCCCGGCGTCCTAGCCTAGCCGACTTCCGCGGGAGTCGTCGCCTCTCTGTACCTGATGCGAGGCGAACGAGGTCCCATCAGACGCCCCTCTTTCTCTTTTTTTTTTCTTCTTCTTGCAAACCCACCACACAGGCATTCGTACCAACAACCCAGGAACACGCATTCCAGGATGTCGGACAAAGACGGGGTTTTTTATCCCCCCCCCCCCCCCCCCCCCCCCCCCGCAAAACCTCAGAATGGATGTTTCCCTAACTCGAAAGATCCCCAGGTGGATTTTGTTGTTGTTGCCGGAATGAAAAGGCTAAACTGAAAATGTGGATGTTGTACAAGTGCTGATTTTTGTTTCCCTTCAAATATAAATTCAGGCACTTGATCATAGCCTGGATAATCAGATTTTTCCAAGCACTTGAAAACGCTTCGTCCCGAAGAAGATACCTTGAAATTCTGAGAGGAAGTACGAAGCCACTGAGGAAAATTATTTTAAATTCAAGCCATAGTCAAAGTAAAAAAATGAAAGAAAATGAAAAATGAAAGAAGTTGAACCTCAATGACTGGAATTTCCCTGAATCGGATTTTTTTTCAAGTCCCCGTCTGAATTCCCGTGAAAACAAAGCATTAAAAAAATGTCTCCAACTCAAAACCTTTCATTCTCAAGCCTTCATAACTCGAAATCTCTGGAGGCCCTTTTTGGCCAATTTTTTTTTATTCACACAGGAAAGAGAAAAGCAATACAAATGTGACTTGGTGTGTTTCGAAAGGGAAGTAAGAGGCTATAATCAGACAATAATAAACCCTTGCCTCCGAGTTCAGCATCCTGTCAAGGTATTTGAACAGCAATTCAAGGCCTAGAATATCACCAATTACAATTTCTTCTGCAATTATTCTCTCTCTCTCTATCTCTCCTCAACAAAAATACATGTTTCCGAATCTCTAAACCTCCCTGAATCGAATTTATTTATTTTTTTGCCGGTCCCTCAAAAGTTTGACTTGAAGATCGAGGTTTTGACTGTACTTTGTGCTGTTGCCCTCTCACCAATGCACATCTTGTGTCTTATCGACATGAAGATTGCGAACAACCGGGGCTCAAAAAAATAGAAAAAAAATCTAAGAACCGAGGAGAGATGGACGAAACGCCTCGTCATTGCACCCGCGGTTCTCTGACGTGACGTGCGAAATGCGTCAGGTGATTGAAGCGTACGAGGGTTTTAACGAAAGTTCTCGGAATAGAAATGAAAATGCCGTATCATCGAGCTGAAAAGAGAAAATTATTCCCTGTAGGGAAAACATATTCTTTGGCACAAAAAAAAAAAAAAAAAATCAGCCCCACAGCCGCCAAATTGGCGGACAATGTGGCGGCTGTTGATGAAAATGACGTAATTACCTTGAAAGACCTGGAGGCAACCCTTGGAAATTAATGCCACGTTGATTTCAAGAATTCTGAGGGAAAAACTGGGCTAAAAAAATTGCAGGAAGGGCGCCTCATCTTTTGAGTGGAGAGCAAAACTCTGCCAGGGTGAATTTTGCAAAACATTCAAAAAAAGATTGTCAAACAGGGCTAAAATTTTTTGTGTGCCAAATAATATGTTTTCCCTAATTTTGATTTTTAATATTTTTTAAAAGACTTTTTTCTTTTTTCTAAGAATAATTTTTTTTTTCAGCTCAATTATACGCCATTTTCATTTCCATTCCGAGAACTTTCGTTA
The DNA here is from genome assembly GCA_905338405.1 of Notodromas monacha. NCBI lineage: Eukaryota > Metazoa > Arthropoda > Ostracoda > Podocopida > Cyprididae > Notodromas > Notodromas monacha. The sequence goes on from CAJPEX010001017.1 coordinate 32,037, forward strand.
GAACCCTCGTTTTCTCGAGTCCCGTGTGGAGTGACGTTTTTCACCACATTGTCAGGGTTCTCTGAAAGAGGGGATAATCTTGTCTGAAGAAGAAGATACCAAAAAAAAAATGGGGAGGACTTGGGGAAATGTATTGGCGAAGGGTTTTCCCTGTTTTCTTTTTATTTTACTGCTCTATCTCTCTGTTGCTATTTCATATACTGTTGAAAAAAAAAATAATTTTTAGTACGCAGTATTTTTTTTAACTCGCGCTGGTCGATGAAATTGAGCTGAGCCTTTTTCCTGGCGACTTCAGGATTTCTATGATGCTAACTCGTTGGGATTGAATTCCATTTGAAGCACACTTAAAATCTCGTTGCAGCAAGAAAACTCCAGGTATTCAAGAAAAAAATTCGTTAAGACGAATTTGTGTTGATCGGATTGGATTTTTAATCATATTGTTACAACAAAACCCCAGGGACCAGAGAAAACAAAATCGTTGCAACCAAAAAATCGAAGAATTCATGCCGATGTTGGGATTGCATTTTATAAATATTGTAAAATCCAGTCGAATCACGTTGCAATAAATCCCAAGGGAGAATAGGAAATATCCGTTACAACGAAAAGTACGACGAATTTGTGTTGATGTTAGGATTGAACCTTTGAAAATACTGTACTGTACTCAAAAATCTCGTTTCGACAAACTCTGGGGAACCCGAGAAAAAATTCGTTACAGCGAAAAATTTGACGAATTTGTGGTGATGTTGGGATTGCATTTCTAAAAGTACAGTACAGTACAGTACAGTACAGTGAAATCTCGTTGCAACGAATTCTGAGGGACCTGGGAAAAAAGTATGGACAACGGCATTACGTTATATAGCCAAACCCCACACATCGGACTTGGGTCGTCCAACAGCCTAGTCTCTTGTGAAACGTCTGTTATGCGAGTTTTCTTTATTTCTTTAAATTTTTCATTTTTACCAATATTAAACCGACAAAATTCTATTATGCGGATTTAGTTCGTTGTGCCCGAGGGAAAAATTCATCATGAGACAGTCTGTTGTGCGAACATCCGTTGTGCGGGGTTTACCTATAATGAGATGCATTCTTACTACATTTAGAAGTGAAATTGTATGGGATTAGGTAGTACGTGAATGTTTTGAAGTACAGTACTTCCAGAACATACTTGTTCACAAGACAATGAAGAAAATTCAGAATGTAAAATAAGATTTTTTTATTTCAAACCTGCTTAAAAATATACTGATGAATTTCCCGAAAATATGCTGATCTTACTCAAGTATAAGCTGAAACAAGCATAAAATGCACGTGTAAGAAGATCATTCATTCATTAAAAACTCTTATGTTTTGTGATAAATATTAGCAATACCCTTCAAACTTACTTTTTCTAGCTGAAAAAAATCAATCATTTTCAAATTCTAAAATAAGCTGCGAGGTAAATTTGGATTAGAGCTTCATACTTCCTGTTATGCTAAATTTTCTTTACCAAAGGTTAGCATTTATATTTTAAAGTGTCTTCAGTTGTGCACAATTTGAGTTTGTAAAAATGGGTGAAAATTTACAGAATTACGGCGGAAATTTGTTACACTGAGATTATAGACGAAAATTTTTCTGACATTGTACCTGTGAAAAAAACTGTTGGGATCAAGAAAAAAAAAACTTCATGATGCAAAATTCGGTATAACGGTGTTTCACTGAATCAGCGTATTGCTGAGGTTTTATACGGTTTCGAACAAGTAAAGATTTTCTAAATTTCTGCGATTTTATTAATTATATTCAATTAAAAATATATATATTTCTGTTTAAACAAAATTGTAAGACAGGGTCTCTTTGGGCAGGAAATTAATCTTGGGATTGAAAGTTTTGCAAATTATTTCGCTCCCACGAGAAGGAAACGTGCCCAGATTCAATTTCAATTTTTTATCCTGAAATGTCCAGCATATCTTTTTTCTTTGATGAATAGCTAAAAGTAGCATTGCGTAAGCTTCTTATCCTAATGATTTAACGCCCTATAACCCGATAAATCGATACATTATTTACATCCGATCGAAGAAAACAAAAGTTCCGGTTACTACTGCGCAATAACGAGCAATTCGGGGTCAGGGTGAAAAACAAAGGCCATCCATTTAAGACTCCGTTCAACATGATGAACGACTGAAAAAAATAAAAATAAAGCGATGAATAAAATTTGCATGCTAATTCACATGAGAGTAATGCGATGGAAATATACATACTGATGGTATGCGCAAATTTTTTTTTTTTTCAAGTCTGAGCTCGTCACCCGCAATGCGAAAATATTCGTGGCATCATTTTCATTGTTCACGCATCATCATTAAACAGTAATTTATTCCTCATCCTTTCCCCCCCCCCCCCCGTCATGGTTCAGTTCGCTGATTTTTTTCTCTCCTTTTTTTAAAAATTATTTGTACATGGTAAAGAATAGAGACGATTTAGTGGTGCGAAGCAGGTGAGACAAACAAACACACACACACACACACACATACACACACATACACACACGAAATAAAGAAATGAATGAATGAATGTGGCATTTATTTTTTTGTCTTGAATATTTGCGTCTGAAATTGGGTCGCACGTGTTGCGGCTTCGGGGAACATGTGTCTTATGTTGGCCTACGACGTGGAAGACGGAAAAAATTGCCGGGAATCCGTCATATTTAAAATATTCGTGTGGATTGCGTTATTTTATTTTTATTTTTTGTGGCATGAGACATTTTGAAGATAACGACAGGAGTTTTGAGTCGGGAAGTTGCAGTTATTTTTGAGCCATTATCTAACTCAAACAGCGTGAACTTTTTTTTTTTTCTAGTGACAGTTTAATTTGTGCCACATGCTGGAGAAGCTGTAAAAATCGATGCCAGGATGGGTTTAGTTTTAAATTTTATTATCCCATCGAGTTCTTGGAAATTGTAGGTTTCGTGTGGCTCCGATTTGCTTCAGTAGTTCTGCGTTATACAGTATGTTTTATTATTTTGTGAGTAAAACGAAATCCAATTTCTTTCTCCACGGATACTTTTTTTTAAAGTTGCTCTCATAAAAAACTTTTTTATTATTCATGTTTTTTAGCAAGGAATTACTGATTTATTGTGATTAAATATATATTTTTTAATGATTTAATCATATGCTTATCTAGAATTTTCGTATAAATTAGAAACAAAAAATTCACTGTTTCGATTCCTAGATTGACAAAGGACCCGAAATCCAATCTGACCCAGTCAATAAATCAAACCTAAATAATGAAAGTCAACTTCTAAAATAATACAGACTAAAAGGTAATTATATAGAACTTGTTTATTAAAAGGTCCTACTGAACGCTTGATTTCTTGTGGGTTCGATTGAATCAGTGCAGGCAATGTTGATGTTGTAAAATCTAATTTTTTTTGCAAACTCGATTCGGGTGGATTGTCGTGCAGTTTTTATTAGACTTTGGAAGTGCTTCAACATTATGTTTTTCTAAAGTATTCGCCGAAATTTTTGAAGTTTTTTTTTCTGACTTCTAAGTTTGGCTGGATTAGTACGGATTTTTTTTTACTTTGAGTTGAATATTTTATTCTTTCGTAATATTCCATTAATTTCTGTTGAGAACAAATATTTTTTCAAGAAAGACTTCGCGTGATTTTTTTTGGGAATGGAATCATTGCAAGCAATATTTTTTAAATTTAAAAATCCTCATTTTTTCGGAACTTGTGTTGATAATCTTATTGTCATTCAATTGTTCTGCTTTTTGAAGTGCATTAAGCGTATGCTATTCTGAAATTGTTACCTGAATTAAAAAAAAATGAAGATTTCGATTCCTTGATTGCGTTTGCTTGGCCTTGGGTTGGACTGTAGTTCAGGTGCATTACTTTCAGTTGAATATTTTATTCCTTCGCTAAGTATTACAATAATATTTGTTGAGAAGAAATATTTTTCCCACAAAGGCTTTGCTTGATATTTTCTAGGTTCTGTGTATTCAGTGCAAACAATGTTGTTAGTCTAAAATCTCAATTTTTTGCAAAATTGAGTTGATGGTCTTATTGTTGTGCAATGTTTTAACTTTTAAAGTTCTTTAATCCTTTCCTTTTTGAAAATTTTCAAAGTGTGGTAAAATTTTCTGTTTGAATCCTTGATTGTTAATGAGGACAAATGTCTGCAATATAACTTGATGTGGAGTGTTGATTAAAAGATAATGAAACGCGTTAATCAGTCTGGGACAGGACCAGGAATTCCTTTTAGGAATTCCTTGTTTAAAGGGAGAAGTGTATTTCACAAAGTATAACTGAATAAAATGACTAAACAAACTCAACTTGCAAGAATAACTTGAATAACTTGAGTAACACACTTAACTGATATATTGATTCTAATGATGATATGAAAAGGAGCAGCTTATATACTACTAATTATATTTAACCTTCAAAAGGTTTTACTTCTCAAACCAGAGTAAGAAAGATATGGTTGAGGATGCTGCAGTGCCTGGATGTTCCTGGCACTGCAATTTTGAGGAGGGGGGATTATTTTGTACTTCTAGGAATTGTTTAGAGTACTTTACTTTTCATGGCATGCATGCCCAACAATTGTGTTGGCTGGACTTCAGGTTAGGATTTTTTACTTTGAATTTTTTATTGAATATTTTATTTTTAATAAAATAGTTGAATGTTATATTTATTTTCCGGTTTTCTGCTTCCGGCAACGCTAATGGATTCAAATGTTCCAAGCGGAATCGCATTCCTTCTTTAATTAACTACATGCCTTTCATTTCGAAAAATAATAGTTGGTTTCAGCCTCATTTTTTAACTCTCTCTCTAAATCTCTCCCCAGTTCGTTAAACTTTTGATGCAAAAAAAATGTGAATGAAAAATAAAAACACGGGCCCATTTTGTTCGAGTTTGGAAAATACTGTAAAAAAGAGTCTTCGAATCGGATAATCTCGTGGCGTGAAACTGTCTTGTGTTTAAACACCCGAAACTCTTGATATTTATTCACGGAACGTTGGTTTTATGGTCAGCGCTCTGCTCAAGGTTTTTTTTAATACTATAATTTATTGCTTCGTTTTGTTTTTTGTTTCACGTGTTCCGCTTGGGAATGTCGAATCGGAATTTTTCCAGCTTCCACTCCCATGTCGTCATTGGATTGCACTCGAGAAAACGAACCGAAACGTCATCGATTCGTTTTTGGAATGTTTTTTTTTTTAAATATTTTTTATCTCACTTTGTAAGGGCTTCACGTACATATACCATAAATTCTCGCGTGGAAACACGTTTTGGGGATTCGAGAAAAAAGTTTGTGTCATTGGATTGTACTTGAGAAAACGATCCTAACCGTGTTCGGTTCGTTTTCATTTTATTATTTTTTTAATGTCACCGTGTAAGGGATATAAATTATACATTCCACAGACAAGTGTGACATATCCTTACAACAAACTCCTGTGGACTTCAGAAAGACTTTCGTCGAAAATGGATTTCACTTGAGAAAACGAACCGAAACGTCGTCGATTGGTTGTGCCTGTTTTTTTTCTTCTCTCAAGTATCACTTTGTACGGGGTTCGCATACAGTGAAATCTCGGTACGACAAACTCTTTGACGACTTAAAGAAAAAGTTTGATTTTGTATCGAGATATCTTTTTTTTTGCCTGTATATTTTATAGTGGAGAAAAGTATGATTAAATTATCTCTTGCAGTATGGTTTTTTTCGGCTGCAGAATTTCAAATTTCTGAGCGCAAAATTTTGTTGGCTTTTTATTTTAATTTTGCAGAACAGTTGGAATAGGACGAAGGAAATACAATTTTTTGCAAATAATAATTTTTTGCAATTGATGAAGAAATTCGAGATGAATTTGCATGCTTGCTTATGCAGTATTTCGATTTCATTGATTATTTCTTGAGATTCATCTGCAGTAAAATCTTGTTACAACAATATTTTGGGGACTCCAGAAAAAGTTTGATGTGCTGAATAACTTCATATGCAGTAAAGTGAAAAAATTTCAAAATTAATGACGGGAAAAAATTTTCACGGCTGGCCTGCCTATAATCAATTAAATCTTGTTTTTCTGACATTTTCAAAAATGTATTATTTTTTGAAAAACAGTGATTAAAAAAAATGATATCTTCAATCATGAATTCCAAAAGTTGCATCAATCTCTTTATATTAGGAGATGTGATGATGTGTGGAACCATTTGGAAGCATGTTTGTCATGGATCACAGCTTTCATTCTTGCTACAAAATCAGTGTTACTTTTGGGATCGGAAATTTCTACCTGGAAAATCTATCGAACATTCCTAGAAAAAAAACTATTCATGCTGCAATTTATTTCATCAAGATTGTTTCGACATGTTCTCCTTGGGCTTTCTCTTGGGACTTGGAAAAGTTTGTTTTATTAAAAAAAATTGTTTATTGTATCACCAGACATTGTTTTCTAAAAATTTGAATCCCCCGTTGCCTTTCCACAAGCTCTTTTTAGCGCTGGGCAACACGAAGAAAAAAAGGTGCAACGGAAAGTTACAAACGGAGCTAAGCTTCGTCCTCAGGTAGCTTCTGCTTCTTTAGGTGGTTTAGTAAGTTCAAGTGCTCGTCTAAAAAGGAGAAGAAAGAAAAGGACAAAGACAAGGACGAGAAGAAGCTGAAGGACAAGGACCGAGAGAAGGAGAAGGCAAAGGACAAGGAGAAAGAAAAGGAGAAGACCAAAGAAAAGGAGAAGGAGAAAGAGAAGGAGAAGCGGAAGGAAGAAGATGCTCACGGCAAAGACCGAGACACGGACGATTCTGCCAAAGAGAAGAAGAAGAAGGAGAAGAATGATGGGAAGGCCAAGATCAAGTTGGCAATCAAGGACAAGAAGGGAAAAGTAACCAAGCATGACGTCGAGGAGCCCACTGAATACGGTTAGTATTCTATTTAAAAAAAAAAACCTGGTTTTTTAATTGTGCCCGTAAATATTATGAAAATTGTTTTCTTTTTTCTTATTTTATGCGTCGTAAAACGCCCGTACCGAATCCTGGACTTCTATGGTTATGTCTCAGTAGTAATGTCAAACGATTCGAACGGAATGGCACGAGTTTGAATGAGAGCAATGACCGGAATGGAATTCTTCTGATCATTGAACCTTCAATTTCCTGTTGAAATTCTTCCCCCCTCGGTTTCGATTCACTTTTGACGTCCGACCTTGATTTGGAAAATTTCAATTAGATGCCGCTTGAATCGCCAACCTGGCACGAAAGAAAGCCTAATGAAATGTCCAGTCCAGCCCAACAAATGCTTCTTTGAAAACCAGGCGACATCTATGTCGTGGCGAATAAAATAGTAGTCTCCGACATCTAGAGTGAAAAGAAGCTCAGTGTTTTACTTAGGTCTGTTCTCTGAAATTTCGGTCAGATGCCACTTGAATCGCGAACCTAGGAAAAAATTGCATAAATTTTGCCTGAATCAGCTTCCGTAACATGTAATTACAACGAATCTCGTTAAAAATGTTTCTTTGTCTCAGCACTGTAGCTTCTTCATAGACGTTAATTCATAAAAATCTTGTTTTGATAAACTCATTCCAGGCAGTTATCTCAGTATAACGAATTTTCGGTCCTGATTCTGTGCATAGGACATATACGAACATGGAGATTACAGTAATTCATAAATGTTGGTGAAATGGAGAAAGTTGAACTGGTGCAGCATTCAAATGTCTCTGAAGAAGCAAAACTTTCTTTAGAGAAAATTTAATGTTAAAAAGAACGCACAATGTGACATTTTTTTGGGAGTTCTTTAGCTCAATTTGGTGTATGCCTTTCTTTCAGATAAATTGTTGTTGGTTGGAAAGCATTCTCCACCATTTCAAAGGACTTTTCATTTATTTCAAACAAGTTTGAATTTCAAGTTTGAATTTCTTGAATAATGTTTCATTCTATTTTTCAAGAAAAATAGCGCATTAGTGGAAGACAGGTCCAATAAAAGAGAAGTACAGTACAATACGATTTATTCAAAAATTTCTCTTCACTTCATTAGAGAGGGAGAGATACAATTAGACAGATTTTGAATTTTTTGTTGTAGATGCAATTCGCAGTATTTTTTAATCCATTTCTCACAAAATTTCAGTCTGAAATGTCTAGAAATCATGACTCTCAGTGAAACATTTTTGTTATTACACATTTTTCAACAGATGCCTGAGAAATTTTAAACCAGATTTTTCTGTAGTTTGCATTGTGTTAGATTTTGTATTACCTTAGTTACGGTAAGTGTGGTTTACTCTTTGTAAAAGTTGTCTATTCGGAGAAAAGGGTTGAAGTAAAACGAAAAGTGATCTGAATTTAATAATGATTGAAACAGTTTTAGGGCAGGGTGTGCACAATGAAAAAGTACGATGCGGTACGTTTGTTTTGGTAAAATGCTGATCTTGGTGAAATGGTCAAGTAATATGATTTTTGACTGTTTCTCTGTCGTCCTTTTTTGCAGAACAACCTATTTTTGGAGTGCCATTGCATTTGGCCGTGGAACGTCATCGTTGCCATGACGGTGTTGAATTACCTGGTGTTGTTCGGGAATGTCTGGACTACATAGAAGAGCACGGTAAAGTCGTACAGTTGTGAATTTCAAGAACTTTGAAGATTTCTTTGTTTTTAATCTAAAAATGTTGATCCTGTTGATTAATACTTTTTTCAAGTAGCTTTGATGTGATGCTAGAAGTGTGCGCTAATTATTATTATAGTTATTATTAAAATCTAACCTTTCGAAGTCGAATTTCATGAGACCAGAAAATAGTTTCGAATTAGGGAAAAATCATTTGTGATGGGGCTGGAGGGAGAAAAAAGGATTTCAGGAAATTGTAGTTGGTGTTATTGTGGGCCTTGAATTGCATCGTGGATGAGTTGACAGGATGCTGAACTCGGATGCAATGGTTCATTTGCTTGATTAGTCTTCACTTCCTTTCGAAACACATCGCTGCTTTTTTATTGCTTTTCTCTTTCCTGTGTCAAGAAAATAATAGACCTCAGAAAATTCGAGTCGAGGAGGTTTGAAGGGAAACGTTTTTGAGAGAGGTTTTTAACGCATGTTTTCTGAAAGAATTCAGACAGTGGCTTTCAAAAAAAAGTTCGACTTGAGGAGGTATTAGATTTATCGAGGTTCAACTGATCTGTATTTGAAATTTTGCAATGTGCAGGGATTGGAGCTGAAGGCATCTACCGAGTTTCTGGCTTCAAGTCGAAGGTCCAACAGCTACGAGCATCATATAATCGAAGAGAGCCGATATCTCTGAGAGACCACGATCCACACACTGTCGCCTCATTGTTGAAGCAGTTTCTTCGGTAATTATCGAACGATGCAGTTCAATTGTTCGAATTCGTTTCAAAAACCGCGATTTTCGTTAAATTTCCACATTCGAGGTATACAACTCTCTTTAAATGTTTTCTGTCGTACAGTATTTGTCATGTTGAAGCTGGGCATCCTCATTCAGAAATATTCAAGATATAACAAATCTTCGCGCGTCAGTGATGCTGTTCTATTTTTTTTTTTTGAATAAGTGGAAGTTTACTTAAGAAGCAACATTGTGCATAAACTTGTTTAAAAAAAAAGTTATTTTTCTCATTGAAGCCAGATGTCCCCAGTTGCCTGGATGTTTTCTGAAGTATCATACAGTAAAATTTCCAAGTGATTTTTTGTTGAGAGAATTTCATTTTAGAGAACTTCTAAAGCATGGGTAGAGACCCTTATATGGTGCCAGAAACAAATTTGTTCTACAAAGAAAATTGTTGTAGACAAAAGTTTTGTAGGGAGAGTCTAACAGTAAAGTATTTGGGTTTGATGAGTGATCGAGGTGAAATCTGTTCAGAAATTTGAAAAGTGAAGCCTGAGCATTGAATCGAAAACCCCAGAAAGTGACGCCATTTCATCTCGGATTGACTAGTTTTTGCTCATTTTTTTCTTACCGGAGAAATAGGAAACATGAATGTTAAACTACTGGTTTCATCGATGAAATTTATTTGTTTGATGCTGTACAACTTTAGTTATTGACAAACTTTTCAAATAAAAATTTTTGGTGGCAGTTAATGCGATTACAAACAGTTTCTTGCGTAATCGATCATCATTGGTCATGCACCGCATTTCAACAGCGAATAAATCAATTAAGGGGTAAATCCCATCATTTTTCTTGAAGATTACTAATATTTTCTCCAGATTTATGAATCTGTCTTTTATTTTCCTCTCTTCAAATTGAAAATCGCCGCGATTTCATCAAATAACTTGGGCAATATTTAAAGATCAGGTGTCTTGAATAATTATAGAAAATGTTTGTTCTTGAGGAGTTTTCCGTTCGGTACTGTTTTCTTTTTCTCTTGCGAGAACGTGTGTGAATTGTTGCCAAAGTCAAGTTGAAGATTTATAGTCATTTTCTCTTGTGAAGTTTTCCTTTCTTGAACTGCTCAGTACTGTATACTTACACTTTTGCCCCAAGAGTTGATAATTCCACAGTCGAGTAGCGGTTTAACGAACCAAGTGAAGAATTATTCGTCGTTAGTCCCGCTCATCGCATCAATGTGGGAAAAATCCACGTATCAAGTACAAGAGAAAAAGCTCTAAAATTTAAATTGTTGAACCGTTCTGGGCTTGTCTTTTTTTTACAGGGAACTCCCGGAATCCTTGTTCACAACGGAACTTTGCCCATCCTTCGAAGAGGCCTCAGGGATAAAGGATGAGCCTGAACGAATGGTGGCGCTCAAAAACCTGATTGAGCAACTCCCCACGTCCAAAAGACTTCTTTTGTCCTGGATGTTTGTGCATTTTTCCCACGTTTTGGATAATGTGAGTAATTCCTAGGCCCCGTGTAAAATACCGTCATCAAGAAACCCATCACACACATTTTTGTAGTGTAACAAACTCTTCATCAAGAAATGAGGCAGAAAGCTAATACACAACATGTTAAAACGATCTTGGTACTGTATAGCAAACTTTTCAATTCTAGTTTAAGAAACTTTTTTTTTGAGGAATGTTCAGTAGAAGATTCTCCAGTTGTAAATTTCCCGATTAAGGTAGACACAGTCTGAAATTTCTGATCTTCAATGCGACTGACTGATGGTTCTTTTAGCATCAATGGAAGCTGTAATCAATGACAAACATGCTTGCAATTGGTTCCACACATCAAATGAGATTGGTTCAATTGATGGAATGCATGATTGAAGCTAAGATTTTTTAAAGAAGATCACTCCTATTTTTGGAACAATAGTGAAAATCTCTGATTACCAGAAAAGGGAGATCTAATTGATTATGGGTAGGTCTGAAGTGAAATTTTTTAAAGTCATCAATTTAGAAAATGTCGTTTTAACGAATTATTCAGCATAGCAAACCAAATTGATCTTCAGTGACATTAAATGTGTACTGTGAGCGACATCTACCTTCGCTGGAATACTGTGTCATTTTCACGGAGTATGTTTTTTTGTTGTTGCAGAAATATTAAATTTCTGCCTGTTAAGCAACTTGTGGATATTCGTGAAACGGTTTCTATTGAATGAAGGATTCCGGAAGCTTATTGGGTTACTATTGGCTCAATTCTGTATATATGCTACGTTTTTCATGTATTGCGGATCATTATCTTTTTCGAAAGATACTGCAAGAATTTTTTTGAAGAACTCATTTTAAAACGAGTTGATGTTTGTGATGACCCATAAAAATCAATGGATTTTGAACTTTCGATTTACGCTTCTTTTTTCGAGTAGAGAAAAGTAGTCGATGCCAACCTTCGATTTGAACTTCCAGGAATAAAAAAATAATACTAATGAACCCGCGCTTGGAAGGTCAAAGTTATTATCTATATCAAAGTTATAGATATAGATATCAAAGTCAAAGTTATTATCCCAGGTCTGCATTTTTATTTGATAAAAAAAATAAAAATTGCACAAAATTGTAATACAGTAAAATCTCATTACAACAAACTCCTGGGGACCTGTTAAAAAATTTGTTATAATGAAAAATTTGTTGTACAGTATTAAGATTCTTGGTTTTGAACACATTTTAGACTAACATTTTGTGTGAAATGGGCATTATTTGCCTTAAATTGCGTCGGAAAAAAATCATTCAAAACTTATTTTAATTAGTGAGGGCATTGTTGATGAAGGGAGAACTTTTAAATAAATAGTTATTTTCTTTCCTTAATCATTTAAACCAGCCTTTGAATACAGAAATGTTGCTTTTCTTGAAAAATAAAATTAAGCAAAATTAAATGTGGTAGAAATCCTGCACTTTCCTCTGAGTAATGCACACATCCACTCATACCATTCTGTCTGCTCTTTGAAATAAAGGCAATTTTTTAATGTATTATTCATTTCAAAGAAAGGCATACTTTCTAAAAGGGAGCTGAAGAATTTCTGAGAAATATTTGTTTATGTGCATTTTTGGAACACCAATAAGTTTTCTCTGCAGAATTTTTAAAAGTGAATTTTGCATGCTGTATGTTTGAAATATTTCCAAGTTTTCTGCCATTTATTAAGAATTTGTATGATCCCTATATTGCCTATGAACAGAATCATGGCCAAAAATTTGTTACAATGAGATTATAGCCTTAATTGAGTTTGTTGGAATGAGATTTTTATAACAAGATTTTTATAACATTGTGCCTATTGGAAACTGCCAGGACCAAGAGAAAAATTTGTTGTAATGAAAAGTTCGTTATAACAAGATCCGTTGTAATGAGATGTTAATGTAGTGATATTTTAGGCATTAAATTGCTTCTTAAATGAGTACAGGATGCTGAACTTTCATTTGCCCAATTTGTCTTCCACATGTCAAGCAAATTTTTGTATTGCTTTTTTATTTCCTGTGTCAATAAAATAATAGCTGAAAGGCTTCCAGAAAATTCGAGCATTTGAGGGTTGAGACGTGGGATTTTCGATTCGGGGAAGTTTTTAACGTATATTGTTTCCAAAGTATTCCCAGAAGGAGTTGATAAAATTTGACTGAGGAGGTTCTGGTTGTCGAGGCTCAATTTTATTCACATGTGCTGTAGTCCAGTACTGTACGATGTAGTTTACTGTACTTTTTTTTTTCTTCGCGCGGAATGGAGGTGAAGATTGAATGCGTCGGAAGTTCCTTTCCACTAATTCGCCCAATTCTTTTTCGTTGTTGCTGTGTTCCTGCAGGAGGCAGTGAACAAAATGAACATCCAAGGCCTTGGGATTGTAATGAGTCCGTGCCTGAACGTTTCTCACCGTCTACTCAACGCAATGTTTGTCCACACGAAAGATCTGTTCCCAGAAGTGACCATCAAGAGGTGAGCTTTCAAAAAAAAATAAATAAAATATCGAACCGCAATTCAATTTATTCGATGATTGACTTTACTTTTTCGTCTCTCGCCTGGTGTTCGGAAACATGGAAAAGGAACGCGAATTCTTTTATTTTTTCTGTTCCTGAAACAAAAAGAATGACGCTGGTGTTGTACTGTTGTAACCCAAATCTTGCGAGAGTCGGTTTCCGTTCGTTACACTTATCGCGACTTTCCATCTTTTTCCATTGTTGCGCCTGAGAGCGTTGAATTTTTCATGCATTACGGACAGACATTCGCACTGTCTTCAAATCCTCAGAAAGTGTAGCTGACATTTTTCTCCGTGTGTTCATTTCTTTTTCGAGCGTTGAAACTGGCTTAAATTTAACGTATGTGTAAAACGCGAGCTGCCAAAAAAATCAGCTTTTAGTCCCTTCGAATTTTAGAAAAATCCGCGATTTTAGAGGAATTGAAGTGCTTGTCACAAAGAAAGGGCTTAAAACCTCGTTGAATCCTTCAGAAGAGATTGTGAAGTGACTCTGTAACGTGTTTAGCTTGAACATAACAGGAGAAAGTTTCGTGAGGATTTCCATATTTAATTTATAAATTTCTAATCGAGCGTTTTCGAAAAAAACTACTAAAATCGTCCTCGTTTAAATTTAAAGGAAATAATTGAATACATTTTTAAAGTGATCAAAGCCACAACGTCAGTCAAAGCGTGTTTTTTGAAGATCTTTGTGGCCGACGGAAATCTGTGCAAAAATAGTATTATTGCCTCAGCGTCTCATAGCTATACAAGTCTATTTCATGAAATCTCGTTACAGCAAAACCTTCGGCACCAAGAAAAAAACTTTCGTTATAACTAAAAATCCTTTGTGAATATATTCAAATAAAATTTTGGCAATTGGGCTGGAGCCTGAAGGGAATTTGTTTGAGCATTACTGCGTTATAACGTGATTTGTTGTAAAAAGCGTTTTACGCAATTTTTATATGCTTGGTCACGTGATGAAAAATTGTGGAGAATTTAACCAGGGTATACTGGCCGATTTTTCTGTAAAACCACATTAATTCGGTGGCTAAGTTATACTTTTGGGAAAAAATAATGCTGATGTATACAGTGATATTATACGTTACACCAAATATCTTTTTTAACGAAGTTATCGTTCAGAACGCATTCGTTTTTTAGGTTCTCCGTATAGTGTTGTTAAAGGCTCGGGTAAACGATTTTGTTGTTGTTGTGCAGTTATTATGTTTGGACGATGGTTTTTTTCCATGTCCCAGGGGCTTCATTGTAGCGAGATTTTACTGTAGACTGGATTGTATTTTTAACCTACTTCAATTTACCGTAATATCGCAAAATTCATTTTAAAATACTCAGATTCTGGTGATATTCGATGGCGTCTTGCATTTGAACAGTTTGCCAATTTAAAACACAATTTTTCTTGCCCTCAAGAATGTTTTGATGAAAATTGATCTGATGTCAAGCGACTCAAGTATAAAATTCAGTGATTTTATCGTCTGTTCAAAGGTCCTGGAGTTGAAATTTGTTTCATTTTGGAAGTCTGATCGGAGTTCAAATGAAGGGAAATTATAGTCCAGAGAAACTTTTTTTGTGAATGAATTTAATGGAAGTGTGACTTGGAGTATTGGCTATTTTCCTTTGTGAGGCAGAACGAAAAATTAAAGATGTGCTTTTCACGGTCGAAATCCGTCTGAATATCGGTAATTTAGGTGCGATGGTGTTCGTTCCGTCGTAGGTCATCTGATTCCTTGAGGCGACACCTGCCTGAGATCTCATAAAGCAAGGAAATTGAGTGTTTTGAAAGTGCTGTACCACACGCCTTGGATTCTCGAGTTCTTCATTTTTGAGTCAGGACGAAAAATAAGAGATGTGTTTTTATGGTCGAAATCCGTTTGAATGTCAGTACTTCGAGTGGGGTTAGTTAGTACCGTTAGGTCCAATGATCGAGGCGACACCTACCGAAACTCTCGTAAAGCAAGGCCAGGCGGTCGGAACTAGATGGAGCCCCTTTCAGTCTAACTAAAGAGATCGAGGACGGAATCCCAAGCAGTTCGCTTCCAGCAGTGTCACGCTCCTGTTTAGCATACCTTTTCCCTCCTCTGACTCGAATTTGCATCCGCCCATACCTTTCTCCTTCAATTGGGCGTACAGTATGTATATGTGTTCGTGTCTTGTCTTCCAGGTACGTGCCGCCGATCAAACCGGGCTCTGCTCGACTGTCCCTCGACGTGTCGGAGAGTTGCGAAAGCATCGAGGAGGAGATCAAGAAGCAGGAGAGCCTCTTGAATCAGTTGCACGCGGAACTCAACGCCGGCCGCGTAAATCGTCGCAAGGAGGAGCAGTTGTGGGAAGTCCAGCGAGTCGTCACGCAACTCAAGGTGCTTTTGCCGGCAGAAAAAAAAAGCCAAAGAAAGACGAATCGTGTTTTGCTTCTCACTCTTTTTTTCTCTCTGTCGCTTTTTTTTTGCGCACAATTTAAAAGTCAACAGATTAAACTTGCCCCGTAAATCATCCAGTACTTGCTAACTATGCCTAAATATTGTGCAGGTGACCCTCGTTAACTTGAACCTCCATATTTCAGATTTTTTTTTTTCTCGAGTCCCGGTCGGAATTCTTTTAGAAACAGTGGACTAAAAAACTCCTGCGCTGCTCGAGATTCATGCGATTGATTATATGAATGGTGCTGAATTTAAAAATATTGTGTCCTCCCTTTTTTGGTCGTCACAACGTCTCGCTGCGACGCTGATGCGATGTGTAGATTTTGTTTTTCCACACGGAGATGGATTTTTAAGATTGTAATGGAATATTGTGGCTTCGACTCGACGGGGCTGGAATGAGGTTTTCCCAGTGTACAGTATTTTGGACATGAGCTGGATGTGTTGGTGTTTTTGTTGTTGTTCGGAATCGCAGAGGAAGCTGAGACTGGCGAAGCAACGTGGAGGAGGAGGAGGAGAAGAGTCTGTTGTTGGCAACCGTGCGGAAGGCAACGTTGTGTCTGCAATTGAAGTGCCACTGGTCAAGGATCAAGCGGAGGACGAATTCAGCATGGATTTGAGTTTGCAAGACGCTCCTGGTGCAAATCAAGTTTGTTCATTTTATTTTATTATTTATTGTTTTCGATTTTATTTTTATTTTTTGTTGTCTACAGCAGTGTTCCCCAACCTTATTGGGCCCCTGGACCAGCAAATTTCCATAAAAATTTTTTTGGACTGGTAAAGTTGCAAACATTTTTGCAGAATCAAAAAAGCTTTGTTTGAAATACTTTTTGGCAGGTATTATAACAAGTTTCTGCTTTTTTTTTCAAAATTTAAGCCAAGAACCAAGGAAGCAGCTCTAGTGAAATGTCTTGGAAAATTAGCAAGGTGTGCTTGAAGAAAGGTTTTTCACAATGAAAAAAAATATGTACATCATCAGCTGGTGAAAATTTGTCTGAAGTGTTATTAGGAGAAAAGCAAACTTTTATTTTCCACCAGATGATTTCAGCTGCCATTGTCTTTCAGAAATTTCAGATGAAGATAACAGTCTGCATTGCTACTTTTGATACATTTATTATGCTGAAGAAAATTTCCTGCAGACTGGTAAAAAAGAATACTCCTGTGGACCACATGTCGGGGAACACTGGTCTACAGTATTTTTCAATGTGAAAACAAGCCCTAAATTTCCGTGGTTTTTGTTTCATATATATTTTTTATAATCCTGTGCTTGGATTGAACAGAATTTCCAAAAAATTTTTCTTCATCAATTGCTGTCAATTTGTTCTTTTCTGACGTGGAAATTCGGATTCGAAATTGAGAGCCTGCTGAGGAAATTATTTTTAATGACCCAGTTTTTTATGCAGGGTCCCATTTCAAGTGAGTACCCGAACTATAACCAAACTATGTATAGTGAGTTCCATCAGGATGAGATGTGTCATGCAAAACATGATTTTCTTGGGGCTTAAAAATACAGATGTACTTTCTCTACGCCGGCATTCCAAAGAGCAAGAAGAAAAAATTGTTGAAGAGAGAGTTTTGTTTTTTTGAATCTCGAAAACATGAGTAGGGAACCCTACAGTACCAAACACAAATTCGTTGAACTGAGAAAATCGAGTATTTAATTTGATACAGGCACATACAGTGTTACAGAAATCCTCTGGAAGACCGCAGAAACTTGTTTTTTTCAGTTCTAAAGTTATTTGAATGAAGTTTTAAATATAAAATTTATTGATATAAAATTGAATTCATGTGAATAAAGTTCGGAACTTTCTGAAATTTACGAATCTTTAGCGTTCATTAAAATTATAATTCCGTAGTTTTTTCCCTCAGTTATAATCTTTGTTGCGATTTGAACATAAATTCAGAATACTGTCCTCGAAATTTACTGAAATTCGTTCATTTTTTGTCCAGATCAGTTTCTTTTTTTTTTTAAGCAAATTTTGTCCTACAGGTTGATCCTCTCTCTTCAACAACGATTTTCTCTGGAAAATGAATTTTGTTTTTGTCCCATTGGGGTCTCTCCCCATGTTTTAGGTGATCTCTACAGCGAAATTTTCTGCATAGCAATTTTTTATGGTTCCTTGAATTTAGTTGTAGAGAGAGTCCACCTGTATTCAGTAGTTTGAATGTTAATTGATGAGCAGAGATTTCTACTAGCTGATGTATAGTGAGATTAAAGAGAATTTCTTTTCACTCTTATGACTGAAGTATGGTAGCTTTTTTGTATGTCTTATAGGTGTTACTGGAATCAAAAGCCTTCCTGCAGAATCTTAATATTTTCTGGCCAAATGTAACCTAACGTAATTTAACGTTACAAATTCCAACCGGACATATACGAAGAAAAATTAGAGTTGAGGCGACATCTGTGCAATGCAAAAATAAAATCACATGTTCGGGACATACAGTGAAACAGTGAAACGTCGGATAGAATGTCGAAAAAATTTCCCAAAGACTCTATTGGTACGAATGATTTTTCGACCAGACGCTTTATTTAGACTGTCTTGGTTTTCATGAAGTGTTTCGATTGTTGAAGTTTCCATTTTTTTAGAAATATTTTTTAAAAATTCAGTTGTCAGTTTTATCTAAAAATCTTCAATTCATTTCAATTCCAGGTGGTCGCTGAGCAGGTGAAAGTGGCTGCCACCAGCAGTTCTCGGGAATCGACGAAATCCTCAGGCTCTGTGTCTTCCTTGTCAAGCTTGCCTGCGTCTGCGGACAAGGACGAACCAGATGCAGTTGCCCTGCTGTCACCTGAGCATTTGCCCGAATCTGACCTGAGTGACGCTTCCAGTGCGGAAGATGACGAAGGTCAGTCGATGAGAAAGCACCATATTCGGTGGAATTCAATTTTTGTGTGGTGTGAGGCGTGGCCGGAAATTCCGAAATTCTTTTACCCGTAGTTCCTCGATTACACCACGCAAACTCTTTTTTTCTCTCTCTCTCAAAATCGAAAGGTGTAGTGTAGGGTAACCTCTTAAAGGTTCCGTCCAAGACCAATGAAGGTCAATTATTCTGGTTAACCTCATGACCTTCTGGGATGAGATGCAGTTAGCTTACTCTGAACCAAAAGAGAGCATAATAAACCAATAATCTGTATACAGTATCTATTAAGGATAAAAAAAGGGATGCAAGTCATAGGCAGGTAAAATAACATTTTTTTTTTTCAAGTTTTATGTTTGCATTGAATGTGAATCTAATGCAAAATTTTGAACCAATTTTATAAAAAAAATTATTTGATGGAAACAATTGTCTGAATCCAAATTCTGGTGATTCAATTTTTGAAATATTGTAGTTTCAGAGTCATTAAAAATGGGATGAGCATCTTGTTACTTGATGATATGATTCAATAAAAATTGTAGACTGCAAAACCTTGCAACGTGTCGTACTTGTGTGTGCATGGTACTTGAGTGAATACGGGTACTGTACGTTAATTTTTTAAAGGACAGGTGTGAGTCTTGAAACTGTGAGTTCCAAAACAGAGTGTGTGAAGAATTGAAAAATTTTGAAATCTATGTGTTGAACATATTTCTCAGAGAGCAAGTTTCAAACAGAACTTAAGAAGTAATTGTTTCTCTACTTCCAATAATGATGCAGTTTGGTTTGTTACTTTTTATTTTTTTTTAAGAATTTTTTGTGCATTATCGGACGGGTGTCTGATTTCTGTGGGTATCTGGAAGTGATTTTTCCAATAAGAGAATGATTTTTTTTTTCTGTTCAGAAATTTTGAAAATTTCCTTCCGATTTTCCAGCGTTTTTATATTGTCAATTCCGGAAATTTCATCATTTCACAGTTGCTAATTTTCCTCACCTTATTTTTAGCGCTTTTTTCAAAATGAAAACTCTGAATCTGTGATACCACTTGAAAAATTGCAAAAAATTTCGATGGGCTATTCTCCAGTGCTGTTGTTCGCGGATTTTGTTTGCCACTGGCACTGTATCTGTTTTTATCGCGTAGATTACGTAGAATTGGACATTGGCTTTTTTTGTGGCACGAACTGTTGAAGTGTTCACTCAATTTTTTCAGCAGCTTGATAGTGCACTGAATCAAAATTGAAAAAAGGAGTTTGTGCAAATTCAAGACGCTTTTTAATTGAATTCAAATTTTTTTTTAATGAGAATAAGAGTGTGTTGATTCGGATCGGACTTTTCAGATGATTTTAATCTCCTCTGAAACTTTGAAAAGCAATCAGTAAAATTTTTATTTTCAAAAGGTTGTGATGGTCAGAGGTAAATTTGAAAATTACCTGCGAATTCAACGCGAAATTGAAGTTTAAAAAACGTTTACTCTTTATTTCTTGAACGAATCTTTGCGAACAAAATGAGTCTCGAATTCCCGTTTAAACCGTAGTTGAATTTTCTCCTCGTGAATTTTCGTATGAGTCTGGACTTTATTTATTTATTCATAAACTTTGTCGGCTTCTGATTCGGTGAATTCGAAGAAGTCGTGTGAATAATTTGCGCATGTGCGAACGGAAAAACGTGGAAAAATTAATAATCGGTCGTCGTGATGCGATCCTGATGGAAAATAATGTGCCATGATGGAAATATCGAAGCATTTTTTGCGATCGTTTGAAATTCAATGGTCAATTTGAGACTGTTGAGTGTTGCGTTGACTGCTGATTAGCTGGAAAAAAATTCGTGGAAATCTTCTTGAAGTCAAGGCACTTCTAAAACCAGAAACTTTAGAGCCTCGGCTCAGCTAAACTTGTACCCACCCCAGACTTTATCAACGTTAATGCTATGAAAGTTTTACTAACTTAGATAAAGTTTTAAACAAAACCGTTTAATGTCATCGTATAGGCAAAATGGAAAATGTCCCACCTGAAGAGGCCTTGAAGTTTTTTTCTGTCAAGGTAAGTTTTCTTAACAACTTAGGGAACTTAAACATATAATATGTTGACGAAAAGTTAGATAATTTCATCACATATAACATGTCAGTTTGGAGAGAATTCAGTTTAAAGTTCCCTGGTCGTTTTTTTTTATTTGACTTAGAGGGGTTTTGAATAATAGATGTTTGAGCTACAATGAAAAGTTCTTTTTTCTGGGAAACTTAGAAAATTGCCCAAAATTGTAAATGTTGATATTCTGGGGTTTAAATGGCTTCTGAAATGGGCTGAAAGGATGCTGGAATTGGAGGCAAGGGTTCAATTGCCCAAAAAGTCTTTCACTTCCTTTAAAATGCATCAATTTATGTTTTTAGTACTTTTCTTCTTTCTTGGGTCAAGAAAATAATGGCCACAGAAAATTTGACTTATGAAGTTTTGAGGGGAAAAGCCTTCGACTTAGGGAGGTTTTTAATGTATTGTTTCTAAGGGGATTCAGGTGGGGACCTGAAAAAAATTGACTTAGGAGGGTATTTGACTTGGAGAGGTTCGAGTTATCAAGGTTCACCTGTATTTCTTTTTGGCATGTTAGTGTTCCCTTACTGTCTTGTGACTTCCTGGTGGACCTCTTGAGGAATTACCATTTGTCAAGGGCACTTATTAATTTATTATACAGGTGGACATTCTCTACAACAAAGTGCAATATGGACCAGAAAAAAATCGTTATACAGAGAATTACTTTGTAGAGAAACCCCTATAGCATGAGGAGAGAATGCTTTGGGATCTAAGTAAAAAAAAATTATGTGTTGAGAAAATCATTGCAGACCTAGTTGTTGTATAGAATCAGGTGGACTTAACATAGGTCCCAAAGTACATGTCATATATAAATAGTTAACAGTTTAAAACTAAACTACACTATGGTTTAAAACTAATTTAACAAAGGGGTTAAGTTTGTTCAAAAGTAAAGCTATTCATTTTAGAAATTATTTTATTTAATATTAGATTTAATATATTGGGGCTATGTAAAAAAATCTACAAAAATGGAACAAACGCCAATTTTTAAGGACTATTTTCAATTTTCAAAGATTTTGTTTGTTCTACGATTTTTTTGTGTAGTAAGAGGTACCACTGTGCCGTACTTGACTTTGTTAGGTTCAAGTTATTTAGCTTCAACAACTTTTCTTCGTTTTCTTTTGAAGAAGTCTCTCAATAAATCCTTACATGAGCCACATCGGTGGTGTAATTTTTTTTTTAAACTCCGCTTATTATAACGCTCATTTTATTTTTTATTCATTTCCGAGTTTCTTCCTTCGAAACCATTGATGGTGATTGGAAAAAGGCCCTGAACAAATATTTGCTCACTCCTGCTCCCGAGTTTCCAAATCTAGTGACATAAGGAAGGTAGTAAATATAAAGACACATAAAAGAAGGTATACGAGGGGTAGTAGTAGTAGTAGTAGTCGTCGTCCTCCGCCGCCCAGCCGCTCATAGGCGCTGCGGATGCTCCGCAGTTTGGACCAGGAGCTGGAGAAGGTGGCGGAAGACACGGCCATCACTGAGTCCATGGGCAAGATCACGATTGAAGTGAAGACCGACGGGGATTCCATCAGGTCGGGACCGTTGTCGTCGGAAAATAATTACAGCGGCGGCGGCAGTAGTGGCGGCGTTGGCGGACACGTGACTGTGGTGCCTGTTGGGCCCTGCTCCTTGTCATCGCTGCCGTGCTCGGAACCCGTGCTGAGCAACGTCACGATGACCCATACGAATAAATCGGCTATTGTTGATGGTGAGGGAATAAATAAACAATTACCGTGATATGCGCTAATATACTTTTTTGTGTGAAAACGATGAAAAATAATTATTCGTGTGATTTGTGGTGGGATGTGCAATTTATTTTTTGGCGCTTTTTTTCGTGGGTCTTGGAAAGTGTTGAAAAATGTCTGATGAAGTACGTTTCTGGTGTTGAAGAAAGTGTGACGAACTTTGAAGGACTTTTTAGGAGTCATTTGTCAATCATTCATTTATGCCGCGCGACTTCGAAGTCACTTTGGGATCTCAATAATGGAATTATTGTAGGATTGTCATACTTGAGCGCGACTTTTTTGTTTTTTATTTCCAGAGTAGGTATTACTTGGGGGACAAAATATGATATAGCCCATGATGTAAGGTTCAGTGATTTTTTTTGTAAGATTAAAAAAAAGGTTTTTCAATTCCCTGCATGATGATGAGTGACAACTTTCCAGTTACAGCCAGAAATCTCAACCCATGTAACAGGGTGCTAAAAATTTGTCAGGCCACCAGCAGCTAAAAAAAAATTGAAATTTGTGTTTTTTCAAGCATTATCTTTTCCAAACTTGAGATAATGGTTAAAACAGCAAAGAAATTTCGATTTTTTTTAGCTGGCTGGAAAAATTTTTTAAAACTTGGATTAGGTTAGTTTCTATGCCTATGTATTAATTTTTCATTCACGTGATGATGGCTGATAAAAATCAGGTTGTGGCTGTGAATATTCAATCGTCAGTTCGTAGAATGCCTATAAATTAAGCTGGTGAATTCGTCATTGCCGTGATGAATCACGTATCCGGTAGCAGAAATGAAAAAACATAGTTTTTGAATTAATTGATTTTCATATTGCCCGTATAGGTTCTGGTTCGTCGGAACCGGACGTGAACGAGTTGGTGGAACAAGCTGCGCAGTTGATGTTGGAAGAGTGTCAATTGGTCGACACGTTTCTGGAGCTTCGTGCTTCCGTCGCCAGAGCGCGGGAGGCCATTGGCAACACTCTGTTGATACGGAACCCGGGGAGGATCGGACATGCTTTGCCTCAGGGTTCGATTACTGGGCCTGGGGCATCGTTAAAGGGTAGTCAGCAGCAGCAGCAACAACAGGCCACAGTTATCTCGGGTGACGAACTCAGCGCCTGGTTGTCCACCATGGAGCAGCTGCAGAAGGAGAACGAAGAGCTGGAGGTGAAGATTTTTTGTTGTTTTTGGAATTTTGAATGACGACGATCCATGTGTTATATGTTTTTGTATTTATTTTTTTGCTATAATTTATTTCAGAATTTGTTTGTGAGAGTTTATTTATGCGT
Organism: Notodromas monacha; assembly: GCA_905338405.1. Lineage (NCBI taxonomy): Eukaryota > Metazoa > Arthropoda > Ostracoda > Podocopida > Cyprididae > Notodromas > Notodromas monacha. The sequence continues at coordinate 55,668 of CAJPEX010001017.1, forward strand.
GATTTTTCCTTCGCTTTTGGTTTGTGTTTGTTTTGCCGTTGAACAGATTTTTGGTATTCGGTTTTTTTTTCAGGTATACCTAAAGCGTATGTTACTTTTGATCAGGAGTATGCGTATTCACCCTGTTGATATGATGTTTAAACCAGGAGGTTGTAGGAATGATGATTTTTTTCTATTGATCCGACTTACCTTGAGGGAAATTTCTTGTGGATGATGTTACTTTAAGTTGGCTCAGTTTAGTTTACCTTGAATGAGATTCCAGTACTTAACTTTAAATCTCATACCTGCTTAGTTTACTATACTTGAACTTGAGATTAGTTCAACTTGAATGATGTTAGTTTAACTTGGATGAGGTTAGGTTAACTTCAAAAAGGTTTGTTTAATTTAAGTGGGGTTTGGTTAACTTGGATTAGGATAAGTTGACTTGAACTTGGTTTGGTCAACTTAAATTATGTTTGGTTACTTTGACTTGGATTATACAGTATTTGTATAAATTGGTTAGGTTCAGTTGAGTTTGGTTTGGTCAAGTTGAATTATGTTTTGTTTACTTAAATTGGGTTTGTTTGATTAACCAGTTTGGAGTTTTTTACTTGAACCATAGGTTTGGGAAACTTAAATTGGGATTTTGGAACTTACGTTGGGTTTTTAAAACATGAATTAGGTTTGGGAAACTTGAATTACGGTTAAGAAACTTAAATTAGGTTTGGTAAACTTGGTTGACCTTAGATTAACTTGGTTGAGGTTAGATTAAATTGGTTGATGTTAGATTAACTTGAATGATGTATTTTTCATTTAGATGTGATTAGTTTAACTTGATTGTGGTTATTTCAACTTGGATTAAGTTAGTTTTGCTTTGATAAGGTTAGTTGAACTTGTATTAGGTTAGTTATACTTGTTTTTAGGTTAGTTTCACGTGAGCTAAGTTAGTTTAACTTGGTTTAGGCTGATTTAACTCGGATTAAGTTACTTTANATCACTGTATTCCTTCCATCATTTATATTTCTGTGTATTTTCTTCCATATGCTCCCCATCATCATCATCATCATCAGCAGCAGGAGGCGGCGGGTCGGCGAGTATCCGCGACGCCTACGAGGCGTCAGTGGACCAGGAGCTGGAGAAGGTGGCGGAAGACACGGCCATCACCGAGTCCATGGGCAAGATCACGATTGAAGTGAAGACTGACGGGGATTCCATCAGGTCGGGACCGTTGTCGTCGGAAAATAATTACAGCGGCGGCGGCGTTAGTGGCGGCGGCGGTGGCGGCGGCGGCGGACACGTGACTGTGGTGCCTGTTGGGCCCTGCTCCTCGTCATCGCTGCCGTGCTCGGAACCCGTGCTGAGCAACGTCACGATGACTCATACGAATAAATCGGCTATTGTTGATGGTGAGGGAATAAATAAACAATTACCGTGATATGCGCTAATATACTTTTTTTTGTGAAAACGATGAAAAATAATTATTCGTGTGATTTGTGGTGGGATGTGCAATTTATTTTTTAGGCGCTTTTTTCGTGGTTCTTGGAAAGTGTTGAAAAATGTCTGATGAAGTACGTTTCTGGTGTTGAAGAAAGTGTGACGAACTTTGAAGGACTTTTTAGGAGTCATTTGTCAATCATTCATTTATGCCGCGCGACTTCGAAGTCACTTTGGGATCTCAATAATGGAATTATTGTAGGATTGTCATACTTGAGCGCGACTTTTTTGTTTTTTATTTCCAGAGTAGGTATTACTTGGGGGAAAAAATATGATATAGCCCATGATGTAAGGTTCAGTGATTTTTTTTGTAAGATTAAAAAAAGGTTTTTCAATTCCCTGCATGATGATGAGTGACAACTTTCCAGTTACAGCCAGAAATTTCAATCCATGTAACAGGGTGCTAAAAATTTGTCAGGCCACCAGCAGCTAAACAAAATTGAAATTTGTGTTTTTTCAAGCATTATCTTTTCCAAACCTGAGATAATGGTTAAAACAGCAAAGAAATTTCGATTTTTTTTAGCTGGCTGGAAAATTTTTTTTTAAACTTGGATTAGGTTAGTTTCTATGCCTATGTATTAATTTTTCATTCACGTGATGATGGCTGATAAAAATCAGGTTGTGGCTGTGAATATTCAATCGTCAGTTCGTAGAATGCCTATAAATTGAGCTGGTGAATTCGTCATTGCCGTGATGAATCACGTATCCGGTAGCAGAAATGAAAAAAACATAGTTTTTGAATTAATTGATTTTCATATTGCCCGTATAGGTTCTGGTTCGTCGGAACCGGACGTGAACGAGTTGGTGGAACAAGCTGCGCAGTTGATGTTGGAAGAGTGTCAATTGGTCAACAACAGGCCACAGTTATCTCGGGTGACGAACTCAGCGCCTGGTTGTCCACCATGGAGCAGCTGCAGAAGGAGAACGAAGAGCTGGAGGTGAAGATTTTTTGTTGTTTTTGGAATTTTGAATGACGATCCATGTGTTATGTTTTTGTATGTTATTTTTTTTTGTTGCTAGTAATTTATTTCAGGATTTGTTTGTGAGAGTTTATTTTTGCGTGATTTTCCCTTCGCTTTTGGTTTGTGTTTGTTTTGCCATTCAACGGATTTGTAGTATTTGGCTTTTGTTTTTTGGTTTACCTAAAGCTTATGTTACTTTTGATCAGGACTATGCGTATTCACCCTGTTGATATGATGTTTAACCCAGGAGGTTGTAGGAATGATGATTTTTTTCTATTGATACGACTTACCTTGAGGGACATTTATTGTGGATGATGTTACTTTAAGTTGGCTCAGTTTAGTTTACCTTGAATGACATTACAGTACAGTAATTTAATTTAAATCTCATACTTGCTTAGTTTACCAAACTTGAACTTGAGATTAGTTCAACTTGAATGAGGTTAGTTTAACTTGGATGAGGTTAGGTTAACTTCAAAAAGGTTTGTTTAATTTAAGTGGGGTTTGGTTAATTTGAATTCGTTATTCAACTGAACTTGAACCAAACCAGTTGAATTTAATACAAACCAATGAAACTGAACCTAATATGTCATAAACATATTTAACCAATCCAAGTCAACTCAAACCAAACCAGTTCAACTTAATACAAATGTTTACTTAAATTGGGTTTGTTTGATTAACCAGTTTGGAGTTTTTTACTTGAACCATAGGTTTGGGAAACTTAAATTGGGATTTTGGAACTTACGTTGGGTTTTTAAAACATGAATTAGGTTTGGGAAACTTGAATTACGGTTAAGAAACTTAAATTAGGTTTGGTAAACTTGGTTGACCTTAGATTAACTTGGTTGAGGTTAGATTAAATTGGTTGATGTTAGATTAACTTGAATGATGTATTTTTCATTTAGATGTGATTAGTTTAACTTGATTGTGGTTATTTCAACTTGGATTAAGTTAGTTTTGCTTTGATAAGGTTAGTTGAACTTGTATTAGGTTAGTTATACTTGTTTTTAGGTTAGTTTCACGTGAGCTAAGTTAGTTTAACTTGGTTTAGGCTGATTTAACTCGGATTAAGTTACTTTAACTTGGATTAAACTGTGATTAAGTTAGTATAACTTGGATTCAGTTAGTTTAACTTGGTTAGGGCTAGTTCAACTTGGGTAAGGTTTGTTTAACTTGGATAAGGTTTGTTTAACTTGGATAAAGTTTGTTTAACTTGGATAAGGTTTGTTTAACTTGGATAAAGTTTGTTTAACTTGGATAAGGTTTGTTCAACTTTAATTAGGTTAGGCTATCTTAGATTAGGTAGTAGGTTGGTTCAAATTAAATTGCATTAATTTATATTGACGGATTTGATTTTGCCCCTCTATGTTACATTCATACGAAAATGCGGTTGCTGTGAGCTTGGCAGCTTTGGCTCAGGTTGGAGGATTGGTCAGGTTGTTGAATCATCTGTGGGCTTTCTCCCTTTTTATACTACAGTAATTTAAACTTCTTTGTGCTATGATTGAGAATACTGTGCAGTACTGTATTGATGCATTACTTTGAATGAGGTGATTTTAAGCAGTATTTTTTGTGATATTATCCTTGACTCATTCATTTATTTACAGAAGCGAAGAAACTTCTTGCTTGCTCGTGTGCTGGAAGAACACGAAGCGTGCGCTCGTTTGAAAGCCAGTCAAGATCTTCAGGAAATCAAAGACGAGACGAGGAGATTGAGTATCGAAAGAGCAGATTTGCAACAACCCATTCCTTCTTGACCTGGCTGAAAATTTGCCCGTATTTTCCGAGGGATCTGTCATTTCAATCGAAAGAAATACGTCAGCTGCTTTTTATGGGTGACTATAGGCAGCTTTCCGCGGATGCTGATTTTTAGCATGTAAAGCGGGGCTTGGAGTAATTCCAATGTGCTTGTTTTTTTTTCCTCACGCAGTAGATGTTTTCAATGTATGTTACTTTGTCTTTTTACTTGACTGATTTTTAAAGGACTACCATTTAGCAGTTCTTTTTTTTTTTTTTGCCAAATTCAGACTTGGGTGCAAGAAATCTCGCGGGTTATTATATTTTTTTGTCAACTTGGACATTCTGCTTTTGATATGTTTGAATGCGTTGACTTGAAAATTAATGAATTATAGTGGGGTCTTGGTTTAAAATTTGAATCGATTCCTGAGCAAAGTTTGTTAACCAAAGCACATTTTCTGTTGAAGTACTGTGCAGAAATATTCTTCTATTGGCTTCCAAAAAATGGAAACTGCGCATGAAAATCAAGAAAATGTGTCTTTGAAAATGCTTAATGGGCCTAGAATTCAAGAACTTTGCTTGATAAAGTTTAAGAGAAACTCACTGAAGGACCACGGCCCTTTGAAAATTTTCAATTTCAAAAGAGTTGAGAGTTGTCTCACTATTGGGCCATTTGGAAAATGCTGATAGTTTTGAAAATGTAGGAAGGAAATGTAAAAAAAAAAAAAAACTTACTGGACTGCATGAAATGTTTTTGAACAATCAGAAGTTTGAAATTGAAAGATTCTTCTTGACTGTTCAATGCAGAATTTCAGATTAAAACACTGTTATCAATGCATCAACAAGATAAATGTTGTTTCTGTTGGTAATCACAGGCCTTTTCTAAAATAAAATTGTTTACCCATTCAAACACCAACTAAACAAAGCTTTAAATCAAGTCAGCTAGGGTTTATTATTCAAGGTGGCTGAGGCCTAAACCTAAAGTTCGTTGACCGAGCGAGCAGTTTCTAAGCCAGGGTGTTTGCTGACCAAGACCCCATTGTATCTGTTTTGCTTGTCAAGGTGAATTTCATGACCAATTTTTCTCTCATTCTGCATGAAGTTGACAGAACAAGTGTGTCGTATACTGTATATCAGTGGTGATATACGCTGATGGAGAGTTAACTTTGTCCACTGAGAAATGTGATGAAAAAGTGCAGTTGATGAGAAAATTGTATTATGTTCTCTATATTGAGCCGGTAAACTTGATGTTTCGACTCAGCCATGGAAGCTGCTGGAATGGGTTCTTATCCGATGTGACTGGGATCTGTTAAGTGCGCTATTTTAGTAGGGAGTTACCTTTTGGGGGAAATTGGGACAATTAAGTCACACTCATGGTTTTCTGATCTTTTTTTTTTTCGCTCATGTAGTGAGAGACTCGAGGCAGGTGACGTTTTTATCGCGATTTTGGATGAATAATCCGTGGCTGCATTTATTTTTCCTGGACAAAGTGTCAAGGCGGCTATAGCTTGAGAGTGAAAAAAGTACAGTATTGTATTTGATGCTGAATAAAAAATTGGATTTGATTGATTGAATTCTATATGACTTGAAGAATGCGAGTGAACTGATCAGTCCTTCCGTGATTGGTTGATGGGCTTTGGAAGAGACGCTTCCAAACTTATCTGGGTCATGATAAGATAGTGTTTCAAGTATTCAATAACCAATTTCATTAAATGGATTGAATCACAGTCCCATACAAAAAACTGTACAGCAGGAAATCATAAAAAATAAAGTCCCTGAATTATACTTGTAATATGCTGTACAATGTAAACCTCTGCTTGCCTGATGGTTTTTTTCTCAAGCCTTGGATTTTTTTTATCTTAAGTCTAATTGAAATTACAGTATTTCATATACAGTACATTCAACCCTCAGTAACTCAAACCTCCCATAGTTGAATACCTTCCTGTGTGCAATTTTTCTAAGTTGCTGTCCAAATTCCCTTAGGAATAATGCATCAAACGCCTGTCCAACTTGAATCCCTTACCCTCAAACCTTCATAAGTCAAATTTTCTGGAGGCTTTTTTGGCTATTATCTTATTGACACAGAAACAACAAGAGCAAAAAAAGTAACTTGATGTGTTTTGAAAGGAAGTGAAAGATCCATTGGGCAAATGTTCAGCATACTTTCATATAAAAAACAGTTCATTTGATAGTCTATAGTTTTTCCAGCCATTTTGATAATGTGATTATGAATTTTGAGAAACACAAGAGACCAAACCCACAATCCAGCTAGAACAACTTAATGGACTTTCAACCAGGGAGAAAAATATCAAGTAAAAATAAAGTTGGACATTCTGTATAAAGTTAAAAAATGTTATTTCACTCCTCTGTTTGCAAATAAATATTGCAGTTAGTGATAAATAAATGATCGTTTCCCAGCACAGTAAAAATATCAGCTGTGCACAACAAAACTTCGATTCCATATATGATCTACAAAAAATTGTTGAAAATAGCATCGTAATCATATTGGCTCCTGTGGCAAGACATTCATGTCTTCTCGTATTTTCCTCATCAGGTTCTCAGCCTGTTGACAAAACAAAACAAAATATAACAGCAAGAAGAGCAGTGAAAAGAGAAAAATCCCGCACTTACAGCAACAAGATGCTCCTTAGCTTTCCGGAAATCGTCCAAAACATCAGTTCTCATTTTGAAGGCGACATCTAACGGGTCCTTCTGAAATGAAGTCCTCTCTGCACACGATTCATCCCCAACTTTCAAACGTTTATGGCGTGTTCTAAGGTAATGTTAGTTCGAGAAAAGAAGGTTTAAACGCTCAGCTTATGAACAACTGGTTACGACCCAGTTGTTACTACGTTCTTCGTCGTTTACCTCGTGGGTTTAATTTACATACAGAGGCAAACGTCGGGGAATATTCGTGACGAGTTCAGCAACAGGATTCAAGTATTTTCCGAGCTTTCTGGTGAAATCCTTTGGTGCTTCATCCGATTGTTTCGTTCCTTCGTTGGCATATTCAGCTTTCATACTCATCACCAACTTCCTTTCATACGGAGTTGCACCCAGTACCTTTCCTGAAAAAATAAAGAGGAAAATACAGTGTTACCTTGGATAATGGTGCTGTCATTGGGGATAGGATGCACTGAGGAAAAGCACAGTATAAAAGGTTTTTTCCTCCTCCCTAGTTGAACTTATTATTGCAAGCAGTCTTTACAAATTTCAAAGTCTCAAGAACAAATTTAATATTCACTGTAGGATAATGATGAATGAAAACTTCCCAGTTACAGCCAGATTTCTCAACCCATGTCACAGATGTCAAGGGCTATGTCATGATTTAAAAAAACATTTCTACTCTAAAAAATCAGAGGTTGCATCCAACTGGGACAACCTTTGTATGTGAGTATACAAGGATTCAATTCATTCCAGGATAATGAAGAATCAACCTCATCCAATACTCCAGACCAGTGCTCTTCATCTTTTCTGGGAACACCAACTGACACAGTTCCATAAAATTTCTTGCAGACTGGCAAATTTCCAAAGAAATTTCTGCAGACTGGCAGAGTTTCATAAAATGTTTGCAGACTTGGAAAAGTTTTGTTTGAAAGACTTCATGGAAGGTATTTAAAACGTTTCTGCTTTCTTGCAAAAATTATGCCAAGAGCCAATAAAGTAGCTACAGTGAAATGTCTTCAAAATTTAAAAAGGTGAGATTGACAAAAGATTTCTCAGAATGAAAAAAAAAATATGTACATCATCAGCTGATGAAATATTTGTCTGAAGTGTTATTAGGAGAAAAGACAACTTCTATTTTTCATCAGATAATTTCATTTACCAAGTCCTTTCCAAAATTTTAAATAAACATAACAGACTTCCTTGTTATACTTTTGATACATTTTTTATGCCAAAGAAATTCTCCTGCGGACCAGCGAAAAAAAACTTCTGCAGACAAGTGCTGGTCTCTGGATCACAGGTTGAGGAAAACACGAAAACACTGCTCAAAGACCAAGTAAAAGCAGAAAATCCACCATTCCTGTCTGCGCACTACCGTTTCCCGTGCCAATAATCTCAACCACAAAAAACGACGCAAAATATAAAAACGAAATCCACCAACTTGTTGCTCTGCTGAATTTCGCATTAGGAGTCGAGCATGCCGATCCATTGCGAGAACGAGCTCGTCGTGGCGGAGGAGTAGGTGGCACACCAGGAAGAAGCAAATGTGATGGACTACTGTTGAAATGTTTTCTTTTTGGTTGAAGGGTTTTTTCTTGTGTAATCATGTTTTGAAGAATCGTTTTGTACAGTGGGCCCCCGCTGTACAACCGGCTCTTACTACAGCCATTTCGCTGTACAGCCACTGGTGATTGCAAAAAAAACCCCCCCACAACAACTGCCAACTCGCTGTGCAGCCGTTTGTACTAGCCAACACACCCCCGAAATTTCTTAGGATTTAAATATGCACAGCCTCAGACAAGGCATTTTTCATGCCTGGTTTTGTAAATGGAAATAGGATTTAAAAAATGCAGCACAGATTTGTTTCACTTCCAGGGAAACTCACCCTCTAATCCCTGAGGAATTCCATGGGAACCCAGTTGACCTGAGGTTCCCATGGGATTTTCCATCCTTAAAACAAATCAGCCTTCAAGGACCATTCTCTGATTTAACTGGAATGTCCTCAAGGAGACTTTCTTCCATCCCTCCCCCAAAAATCTTCTTAGTTAGTCTTGACCACATTTTTAAGACAGTTCATTCCTGGCAGTATTGTGTACTGTTCTGTATATTTATGTGGTTAGAGTATGTTTTGGGGTGTGTATCATTATTGTTCTGTACATGTGTGTGAATTTATTTAACTGTATGTACTGTACAGTGATACTGTACTGATGTGTTCTCAACTGATATATTCCAGGCACTTTATTAAATAGATTTGTTTCTGTTGAGATGGCACCTAAGAAAGCAGCCAGAAAAGTGTTTCCAATCAAAGTGAAGCAAGAAATCATTAAAAAAAAAGAAGCTGGACAAAAAGTTAATGACATTGCAAGAGAGTATGGTGTGCACCACTCTAGCATCAGCACCATCCTTGCCCAGAAAGAGAAAATCATGATGTCTAGTGTTGCAAAAGGAATGACAAAGGTTGGTTCCAGAAGTACAACCATGGAAGAAATGGAGAAGCTCTTGTCCATCTGGCTTACTGACAGGCAGGCAAAAGGAGATATCACCTCTACAGGCATCATCATGGAGAAGGCCAGAACTATATTTGCAGACCTCAAAGAAAAAGAGAAGGCCCAAGAATCATGCACAGAACTACCAGCAAAGGAAATGGAAGTTTTCAAGGCCAGTAAGGGCTGGTTTGACAGGTTCAAGAAAAGGATTGGGATCCACAGTGTTATTATGCATGGTGAAGCAGGCAGTGCTGACAAAGTGGCAGCTGAGAAGTTTGCAAAACAATTTCAGGAGTTTGTTCAAGAAGAAGGTTATCAAGCCCAGCAGGTGATTAGTTGGCTGGAATATTTATGAAGAGTTTATTGAACAACTTTTTTCTATGCTGTCCAACAGGTTTTCAATGCAGATGAGACTGGGCTCTTTTGGAAGAAAATGCCCAGAAGAACTTTCATCAGCAAAGAAGAGAAGGCTGTCCCTGGTCACAAGCCAATGAAGGATAGGCTGACTCTACTCCTTGCTGCAAATGCTAGTGGAGACTGCAAACTGAAGCCACTGCTCATCTACCACTCTGAAAATCCCAGGTGCTTCAAAAAAAACAATGTCATCAAGTCCAGGCTACCAGTTGTCTGGAAATCCAACAGAAAGGCATGGATGACCAAACAGCTGTTCATGGAGTGGGTGACTGAAAACTTTGCCCCTGCTGTGGAGGCCTATCTGAAATCTGCCAACCTGCCTCTGAAATGCTTGCTTGTTTTGGATAATGCCCCTGGCCACCCTCAGGACCTGGGACAAGAATTGGAGGAAGAGTTTGACTGGATAAAGATTCTTTACATGCCACCAAACACAACCTCCTGCCTCCAACCCATGGACCAGCTGGTGATTGCTAATTTCAAGAAACTTTACACAAAGAACCTCTTTCAGAAGGTCTTCCATGTCACTGAGTTTTCACCAGAGATTGACACCATCAGGAAGTTTTGGAAGGACAAATTTGACATCCTGGAAGCCATCAGGCTGATTGGCACAGCCTGGGAGCAAGTCACTGAGAGGACTATGAATGCAGGTTGGAAGAAGCTCATTCCAGACTGGTGTGAAGGGGAGTCAACTGAGGACCAAGGCCTGGTGGAGGCCATTGTTCAGATAGCAAATCAAATCAACATGGAAGTGGAGGAAAGTGACATAGAAGAACTCATTGAAGAACACAGGGAAGAATTGAGCACAGAGGAACTGCAGTTGTTGCTGGAACAAGATGCTGAAGATGCCAAGCAAGAGCTTTCATCTGCAGATGAAGATGAAGAGGAAGCCAGGAAGCCAATCCCAACTGCTGACATCAAGAAATTCCTACAAGAATGGGGAAATTGTCAAGAGTTTATGAACACTCATCATCCTAAGCAGGCTGAAGTGAACAAATTTTGTGAACTTTTGAAAGAGCATGGTGTACAACACTTCAGACAGATGCTGAGAAAGAAACAAAGGCAGACTACCATAGAAAGCTTCTTTAACTTGTCCTCTGCAAAGAAACAAAAAATGGGATGTGGTATGGATCAGCAGCTGGAAATCATCTCATCTGATTTTGAAGACAAGTGAAGAGCTGAAGAAAAAGTGAAATGACTTGTGGAAAGGTGTTACAGTTTCATAATTTTTTTACAGAATGGTGAAGAAAGCTTGTGAAAAGAACTCAAAAATGTGTAATTCATTCATCCCTGCACTCCTGCACATCATTTTCACCACAAAGTAAGCCCTTGGCATAAAAAGCATTGGTTAGTATTAATTACATGCAGATTATTCCATGTTGAGTTCATTGGGGTCCAAAGAAGATGTGTTTCAAGAACGGATTAATTTTTTCATAATGGGACCCTATGGAGAACAGAGCTTCGCTGTGAGGCTGGTTCACTGTACAGCCATGCCCCAGGAACGGATTGCGGCTGTAGTGAGGGGGCCCACTGTACTATAATTATTTTATTCTTTTAAAAGAATATTCTTAAAATTAATTTTTTTCACAAAAGATTGCATTGTCATCAGTTTCTAGGCTATCCTGAAAGTTATTTCCACAAGTCATTTCACTTTTTCTTCAGCTCTTCACTTGTCTTCAAAATCAGATGAGATGATTTCCAGCTGCTGATCCATACCACATCCCATTTTTTGTTTCTTTGCAGAGGACAAGAAAGTGAGTTCATAAAAACGTGGTAATTAATCAAAAAGATCCCATTATACTCATGCATTTATACTTAGACTGCCATGTTCAAGGTGGCTAGTTGAAAATAAAAACCCATAAAGAAGAAATTTCTGAGAAAAATCCATCTTGAAAATTACGTCCAAAATATATTTAATTAAATAATTCAAAAACATAAGTATTCATACCTTCAATTGAACTACCATGGTAAAGGTGACCAGTTTAAAATGACCACCCATAGGAAAGAAATTTCTGAGAAAAATCCTTATGAAAAATAACATTAAAATGTGTGATATTAATTGCAGTAATTGCTTTTAATTGCCCTGTCATGTTTAAGATGACTAGTAGAAAATAACTACCCAGGAGAAGGGAACTTCAAAGAAAAAATTGAAAATGAAGTCCAAAAAATGATTCAATTTACGTTCAATGTAATCAATAATTCAATATACAGTATGAAGATGATGAGAACTCATGCCATTCCTTCCACTGCCATGTTTAAGATGGCCAGTTGAAGATAACTACCCAAGAAAAAAATTAATTCCCAAGGAAAATCCATCTTCAAAATAACGTCCAAAATTGACTTAATTAATATTCATTATTTTTAATAAACAAGATCAGTACACATGACATTACTTTACTTGCACTGTCATGTTCAAGATGGGCACTTGAGAAGTTCCCTTTAAAATAAATTTCTACATGCTTCATGTCATTTTCTTCTCGATTTTGTCTTGATTACAATCAGAATTAATAAAAAATTAAATTCTCGTAATTAAACCGATCCTCAGAAAATTCGATTCACTTCATCAAATATAGTTCAGAAGACAATACATCCATCTTCAACGCGTCACCTTTCGTTGCTCCGTGTTCATCGAATTCAAATTCAGGACTTGCTCTCCAAGGGCCTGGTAAAACTTCTCCAGTGATGACCACGCAATGTCTTCAATAAATTCTGCAAAATTAAAAAACGCTCATATCATCATTTGGCATCAATTTCCGCGAGTCATCGTCGATCAGAAATGCATGTGCAAAAAAGAAAAAAGGATTCCATCAGTCTCAGAAGAAAATGTAGTGTTGAACTCAAAGACACGTTGCGGATATATATAAGGGCCAAGTAAATACAGCATTTGCAAAAAACACGCTTCTGAGTATACTCACTTTTGACAAACCTCCACACGTTTTTGACATATTTAAGCTCAGCAGACACAATTAACCTCGTGGAGTTTGGCCCGAGTCGTTGAACGCAGTAGTGAATTTGCACATAGAAGCTCTCCCCGTAAGGTATCCCTGAGTGCGTCATTTTGGCATCGACTGAGTAGAGGTAACCGTGTTTCGAACATGACAAAATTCGCTGGAAAAAATTAGATGAATAAAATACAGAAACTGATCCCAATTTTTAACAAGTCGCAACAACGACGACGGGAGAAAAAGCAAAGAAAAAGTCATTTGTTTCACTGACTGAAATTTAAATTATTATTGAAATTTCCCGTTCGTTTTCTCATAGCGCGTAAGAGCGATATTTCATGAAATAGATGGAAATAGGAATTTTCACACTAAAATTGCACAGTACTAGTTTCTGCTTTTTAAGAGGGTCACTTTTTTTTAAACTTACGATTGGATGAACATTCAATGCGCGCAAAATGTTTCAATTTCAAGCCACATATTCACAATGGAAATATAGTAAAAAACTCCCTTACAGCAAAACTCGGTCTAACGAATTTTTTTCTCGGTCCGTGCAGTTTCATCATAGGGACAAGGATGGTATACGACTTTCGTTATAACAGACTAATTTTGCTCCATAATCTCAGCGAACGAATTTTCATAAAGCATGTTTATTCATTCTCACAATATGGAAAACCCAAACTTGCGCATGATTGAAAAGCCCTTGAAAAAATTAATACAGTAATTAATAAATTACAGTGGTACCCCAAGATGCGGACGTAATTGGTGCATCAAAAGTGTCCCTAAGTCAAAATGTCCTCAAGTTGAGTCTCATTTTCCCTTAGACTTAGATTATATAATTTTTAATTGGTGTTTCATGTACAAAATACTCACCATAATTCCATGAAAATAAAAATTGTCTCCCAATTTAAACTGATTCCAATCAATATATTTCAACACAATATGGGCATTTGGGGAATTGAATACTGATACCTCTGTACAGTACATAGAAATGTTGGCATTCTCTGTAAAAATAACATTCAAGTGAAAAAAGGAAGTCCCTCTCTGCTGGAGGTAATTTTCTTTGATTAGCTAAATGGATGCAAAATTGGTGAAAGAAATGCCCAAGAATTTTTCTAAAATCAATTTTAGGGTTGGAAATATCTACTATTTCCTGTTATTTGGCCTGAAATGTATTTGCAATTTTATAGAAAAATGTCCCTATGTTGAGTCAGCGTCCTCGTGTTGTGCTTTTTTTTTATTAATTTTTTATGATAAACTAAACAAGTGTCCCGCCTAAGTCAAATTGTCCATATGTTGGGGTGTCCGCACATCGGGGTTCACTTCAGAAAGAAAACTAAGACCACAAACAAAAAGCTCACCAAGTACTGAGTGGCAGCAATCTTCGAAAAACCGGGTCCAGTCACAGGTACTGTGAAATGCGTGGTTCTTGTTCTTTCCCCTGCAGAATTCGGGGGCATCCAGGTTCCAACATCGATACCCGTGATATTCTGGGATCGCAGGGTATCAACAAAGAACGTGGACGGAGTGAAAAGCAGCTGATAGTTTACCAACTAAACCGTTCTTTGGTGAACTAGTTAGTTAGCAGAGAGGGGTAACACTGTGCGTCTTAGTGTGCGGTGTAGGCGTGGACATTTGTCATATATTCTGTGTGGGTGGTAGTGAGTTAGGTAGCCAAAAAAATATGCTCTCCAGCAGCCAGAGTAAGACTTATAAAAACAGCCCAAGGATAGATGAGGAAGAAAATCGAATAGACTAACCAGAATGATCAGAGTAGTCCGAGTATCTAGAGGAAAGTCTTCTGGGGTTAAAAAGGTGAACTTACGGTCCTCACTGTCTACGTTCTTCACTACCTCGACCTTTTCTGTTAAGTTTAAAACAGTTTTACTACCTTATGGTTTCTTTGTTTAATTTTCAAAGTGACACATAGTACACCATCAACAGCAGGGAAACTTTCACTCTTTTCCATGCCTTACACACTAATCATTCCACGAGATCTAACAATACATGACACTAAGGCTGTACAAACCGGGTTTTATTGCATTCAGAAAATAAAGATTACACCATGCAGAGGAAAGATGCATCTCTCAATACAGTAGAATCTCATTACAACAAAATTTTCATCATAAAAAACTTTTCCTCAAATCCAAGCAAAAAGTTTATGAAGTCCATGTTAGAACAATCTTGTAACAAGCTACCCAATCACAGTAAAACAAAATTTTTTGCAGAATTTTCAATGCATTTTCCCAACAGAAATTTCCTGACAAAGGCAGGCATATTCTTAAAGTTCTGAATCCAAATGTGACTGACTGGTTCTTTGTAGCTTCAAAGGAAGCTGTAATCAGTGATAAACATGCTCCTAAATGGTTCCACACATCATCCCCTCA